>JASXSY010001897.1:0-170326 GCA_034509805.1 Sipha maydis | reverse complement strand
TATTAAGTAGAAACAAATTAATGAGAGGGATGGCACTGCTTAGTTCTAATCAATTGTGACTAAATAATGATTCAATTAAGTATCAAAATAATCAAAAATAACGTTTTCATGATTTGTTGTTTTTTAAAAATGTTCACGTATCCCTAGGGCTGTGCATGATACCGCCATATTTTTGGCCAGTTATCATAATTGTTCATCATAAGCATTATTTGGTAGCATAAAAGTATTTTATAACAACAACTATCGGCTACACCAGTTGACTATAAACATATAACAAATTCAATAACCTTGTACTGTTTAATATACAGCTGTACATACTACATTTACATATTAATATAGTTACTCGTTTGTTAAACTTTTGAAAATGAAAGAGTTGACTAATGCAAAACCTAGCAAAAACGAAAGGGTGTTCAATTTATTAACTTCGAATCAACATTTTAAGATACTGTTGAAACGGTATTTAACTAATAACTATCGTTATGAATGCTTTATTTTTTTAATTTTTTTTTTTATATCGAATATTGAAACTACATAAGTCGACACCCTTATTATCTCCATGATGCACAATAATAGTAATTTTTGAGAAAATTTAATTCGACGTAACTATTACGTAGTTCATATATATGATTTTTGTAATCATATAAAATGTTACTTTTAAATTACACAGTAAATTCAGTCAATTGTTGAAACTTTAAATTATGATATAAATTATAATAATTATTATTCTAAAACTTTTCGATTTAAGAATAAAATAGATTATTCATATAATATTGATGAACATATTTCTACGTAAGTGTGCTTAATTGTAATTTAGTTTTTTATTATTTTAATTAAAAAATATTTTATGATAAGTAAATAAGTAAAAGTCAAAATATACATTTGAAAATTTTAAATGTATATATTTAATATATATAATCGATTACATATCATAAACATGTGTCCTTTTAGGCTAGTGAAGTATTAAAGAAAGATATTCAATAAAAATATATAAATATATAAACACATTAACTCACTTATACATTAGGTATATATTTATACACATATATATATATATATATATATAATATTATATATATATACAGCTATAACAATAGCTAATCTAACCTAGTTTTAACAACTTGCTCTTTAATTAATTATTGTTCTAAAAATGAAAAACTTGCGTAATTTTAAGTGGCACTTTTTAAAGTATAAAAAATCGTTTAAAATTTTTCTTTTTTTCTTTTATATATAATAAAAAAAAATTATATTAAAAAAAAATATTAATTTTTGAACTTTTATATTAGTCACGAATATTTACATTTTATATTGAAAATATTAGAAAGAAAAAATTGTATATTATGTCAAAATGTTTTATAAGTTTAATCTGAAATTTGATAAGATACGAGTATGTATTGTAGTGATGAAAATATTTATTAAAAATCTATACAGTACACTTAAATTTGTACTTGGACGGTTGTAAATCTGTATTTGTATTCCCTATGTTGTATAAATAATTATTTAATTAAAAAAATTTATTAAAATAGAAATCTAAAATATCGTCTTATGGCTGCGTAAAATGACATTTTGGATCACTGTGCGAAGCCTCGAGCTCTAATGAGTCTCTAAAACCAAAATTGAAAATTGATAATTGTCTGTTTCATTATTTTTTGTTGTTTTTTTTTAACTTACTTTTTAACAATGTACTTAGATTTTATTTTTTTGATTAATTAATACACCAACATGAATTAATTAATATATAATTGTTATGTTGAGCAAATTAGTATTTATGATCCCGTTTTGTTGAGACTTAGATCCGGTACTAGAGCGATGATCGGTGTATTGGTATGTAATCCAATACTAGGGCTAGGGAAGAGGACTTATAGCTCATAAAAAAAAAAAAACACTGAATATGCAAGCACTTATGCACTTCACAACCCTGTCTATGCACTAAAAATATTCACTTACATTTTTTTAGAACGATTTATTAAAAAAAATGTATAAATCATTTAAATGTACGTAACCTTAAATCGTTTTCATAATTTACTTTAACGTCACAATAATAACAGTGTAAGTGTAATTTTCTATAGTGTCCTACAGGACTAAAATATCAGTTGAAAACATATTGACACCAAATTTTGATAAATAACTGATTTTATCTTTAAGCATTTTAATATTAAAACTTCACATAAAACCGACACATAAAAACTGACATGAATTATGAGTAGAATTACGGAGAAGGCAAAATTGAGATTATATGACTAAAATATTAAACTATTAACAAACAACGATTGACAAAATTAGTGCAATGCAATTTTTTTGTGTAATTTATGCGTCCAATCGGAAATTTATGATGTAGAAAACGTGCTTACTGTTTATAAATTTAAGTCGGCGACCCTTGAGACATATTTCTAGGAAAAACCTGCGCCTGCAAACAGTCATCAACCATATTATAAGATCAAAATTTTAAATTATATTTCATACAATATTACTGTGATCGTATGTTAGATGAAATAAAAACATCGACAGAAAAGTGTTGATAAAATGAAAATTTCTTTAAAATATACATCTAAAAGGAAGCAATATGCTCTTAAAATAAAGAAATACCTACTCGAAAATTTCTGCCACAGTCTCAACACTAGAACTTTTAGTAACAAAATCAATAGTCGAGATGTCACATTCTGTTTCTGTAAAAAAAAGGTCTTCACTACATGCAGCTTCTTGAGTTACTTGACTAAGGCTACAAGTGAATGAAGTAGAATCTGAGCGTAGTAAATTATTTTCCAAGCGAGAATATACAGGCCAAAGTCCTGAAGCAGTTACTACCTTTTCAGCTGACATATGTTCACCAAGTTGTTGAAGAGGCTTTAAAATTTTACATATTAAATTTATAAGTTCAAGTTCCTCATTATTTGGAAGCAGTAGTAGAGCCTTGGAATTTGATCTAATTTCATATAAAACATCACGAAGAGGTACATGATAGTCTTTTATGAACTCAAGTGCTGGCAAGTAAGACCACCATCGAGTCTCACAAGCACCTGGCATTACTTTAATTGAAAGTTGACGATTTTCTTGGGCTTTTTTAAGCAACCGGCGCATACTTTAACTATAATGAAATTTCGCTCGAATTTTGGTCACTTTATTTATAATGTAATTTACTGGTTTCAATTTTAGAGCAGCTGAAACACCATTGTTCAAAGTGTGCCCAAAACAGCTAACATGGAATGGAACGCGACAACGATGAGAACAAAATTATACGGAACCGACGGTCCGACCCGTATCAGTATTTGAGATATATTATTTAGTATATAAGCATTGATTAAACATACATAGATAGCCCACGCAATGATAAATATTGGAAACGCCTATAATATCTCAAATGGAGCCAGAATTATAGTAGTAATGGATTCCTGACAACAGAATGCGCTGACGTGCCATATAAACATTTGTAATCTCAAATTTATTGTTATCTTATTAGTTATTACTAATATCATTGATATCAAATTAATCAATGTTGATTCTTGATTGTTGGTACTTCGCTCTCGCATTAGTTCGCAGTTCGTTCATCAATGTTTAAAGTTAAAAGTTATAACTTATAAGTTTGTCCTAATCCTATCATAACGTTGATTCAAAAGTATATAGAATGTTTAGAACTAATGTGTATTAGCTTAAGTTACATGGAATAGCTATTAAATAGGATGTTCAATAATATTGAATTGTCTTGAGCCGCAATTTTACGGAAAAAGTGAAATATGATATAATTTTATAATAAGTTACATCTTTATGTTGTTACTTTATGAGGCGGGCAGGCGGGCTGTCTTAATTAAATATAAAACTGTCAGCTTAAAATTATATGATATAATAAAACAAAGTTAATTTCCTTCAAATTAAAATTTCAATGATAAAAATACGATGATTACTTATTACAGTAATACATATTTTAATTAAAACAATTTTCAAACCTCCAAATTTAGACGGTCTCGACTTTTCGAGGACCGAACATTTATTAATACTAATTACATGAATATAAAAATAAAATAAGAAAATTCAAAATAATATTATTTTATTTATTATAATATGCTATACGATTAATATTATTTCTTATCTCATAATACCCAGAATGAACATTGGACTCTGAACCGTCGTGGCGTCGTCGCCGATTGTCGGCGTTTCTGCCTATTTTAGTACTTTATTATAATCATAATAATTTAATTATTCTATCGTGACCCTACACGCTCTCTATTGACACACTGGGCTATTAATTAACTTGTTTCCATTATGCCCATTGACGTGGGCTATCTATGTATGTTTAATCAATGATATAAGTGTTACTATGTAGAAGGATCGTAGTTATTTCCCTCCGGAAATTTTGTACAGTTTAAAAATAGTTTAAAATATTAAATAATCAATTTCGGTATAATCGATATTTTCGATACTTCGGTAATTCGATATTTTCGATATTATCGGTATACCGTTTTTAAAAAATATACGGTATACCGGTATATCGACCTCAAATCGGTTTACCGGTATTACCGTCACCCCTACTCGAAATATGCATTAATATGCAAAATAAAATTTCAAGACTAGCTTTATAAAAGCATGATACGTAATTGTTTTGTATTCTGCTATTTTTGTAATTGTGCAAAATAAATATGCAAATGCTACAAGTCCTCTACCCTTGTTATCACAAATAAAATCAAATAATATTTTTCTACATATATTGTTCTATATATATCATTAAACGTGATAATAATACAAAAATAAAATTATTAAGAAAATTACTTCGTATGTGTCAAATCGGTATTTGATATAAAAATAATAAAAGAATGCAAAAATAATATACATTTATAATGGTAAATGGGAAGAAGGAGGCTGAACCCCCTACCACTTCTCTTGAGCACACCTAGACCTAAATAATATTTAATATTGTATTATTCAATAATAAAATATAAAAAAATGTAGACTGTATCATTATATTATGGTTATCTAATCGGCATGGTTATATGCAATAATAGATATTGAAATCACAAATGGATATGGTACTTATTTTTGTTTCCCTTTGAACTTGACATAAAAAAAAAGTCATCCAATATGGTTTCCCGGTTTAGGAATTTCAAAATCTGGAAATCCTAGTATTATGCAAACTATTATTTTCGGTTATCTATGCGTTGCCTCCAGGGATGAATTTAGAATTTAGGCGCTCCGGGGCACTTACAAAATTCCGCCCCCCATTTTGATGCTGGAAGGGTGTTTGAGAGGGGATGAAAATAAACATAATAATCATATTATTGTTTTATCGTTTTATATTGTACACAATATAACTGCAGTAATAAATAATGTTGAAAATACAACAACTCTAAAATGCATTGAGGCTTCTGCGTATTGTGTAATGTCATTATCTGTTAAATCAAGGAATCCTTCAGCGTTCAGCGTTCGTTTAAAAATATATTTTAGAGAATATCTTACAATAAACTTCAACTAAATTTCCACCGATAAATCGACAATACAAAATACAAAACAAAAAAAAAAAATTAATACAGTTATAATAATTCAAAATTGGATAATTACGAAAGAGAAATAAACAGTCTTGTAAAGTACTAGAGTAAAAGTATTTGAGTAAAAGTATCCAATTACTTTTTAAGTACTTAAATACGTATTCTAAATACTTTTGAAAAAAGGACTTGCGCACAGTATTTGAATACATTTTTGAAAGTATCTGTATTTAAAATCAAATACTATTTTTAAATACTTTTTTCGTTTTACTTTATGAACAGGACGTTAAATTTCAATAAAATAATACAAATTGTTCAACATTTTTATTTATAGATTGTTCATCGTCGTTGTATATTAGTATACTGTAATATTTAAAGAGGTATACAAATTAAGTCCGTCGATTTCCTAATAAAAATGGATACTTTTACGCTAATAATTATGCACATATTAAAATAAAGCATACCGATAGTCGATAGGATGATTGCTAATATATTACATCTATACACTATACACGCAACCCGCATTCGGTTATTCCTGGTTATCCGTCTTCGCGTTATCGCAGGATAAGTTTGAATAACAACGAACTCTAATTATTTTAAAAGGGAAATTTAAAACTAATATTTATCATGGTATAGCTTTATTTTTGTACCTACCATTCAAAAAGCTGAGGATGGTCGAAAATATAGATGAAAGACAAGGTATTATTGAACAAGTTAAAATTGAGTTATCAAAATTGCAATCCAACCTCATTTCTAACTGCAGTCAGTCTGAAAGTGTACCAATTGAAGAAACGATTCAATCAGAAGAGGATAATATTTTCTCAGAGTAGAAGGATGATTGCTTGCCAATAGACTCTTATAATGATTTTAACAATGAACTGAACATTTATCAAATTGAATCATATAATCAAAATCAAGATATCTTACAATGGTGAAAGGAACACAGTGATAAACTGCCTCTAATGGCTAAACTTGCATCAAGAATTTTAGCGATACCTGCTAGTAGTGCTGTAAGTGAGAGGTCTTTCAGCACATCAGGAAGAGTTATTGAAGAAAGAAGAACACGACTCAAAGGTGATACTGTAGACACCCTTTTGTTTTTAAATGATTTTTACAAAAGAAAATGTAATTATTATAAGTTGATTTCTGTATTTTAATTATATTTTATTATTATTAATTAATTAATTGGCAGGTTTAAAATTATATATAAAATTTAGCATAATATGTTATGACATATTATGTTTCTTTATAATATATTTATTGTCTTTATGAAATGTTTTTGTCTACTAAGTCTATACTGAAAGGCAATAAAGTTGATGTATATTTTTACTTACAAACGGGCATGGTCGGACTAGACTTGAAAAAAAAATAAAATATGGACCGGGGCAGGACGACGACAGTTTATAAGTTTAAGTGTTGGGCCGGATCGGGCCGAAAAAAAACGGCCGTGCTGATCTCTAGTACCTACTGGTTTTATTATATTTTTTATACAATATTTAATATTTATTTTAATTAAAAAAAAAGTATTTAAAAGTACATGAAAGTATCTTTAAATACTTTTTAAAATAAGTAACTTTACTTGAATACTTTTTAAAAGTATCTTTTACAAGACTGGAAATAAATAACAATTTACCGCCCCCAGAATTCCACAAGAAGGAAGGCAATTCCCCCCCCCCTAAGTACGACCCTGGTTGTCTCGAATAAAAAATACCGATTTCAAGTACACATACGTATTATGTGCAGTAGTAAACTTTCTCGATTGTATAACAAACGTTCTCGCATAAACATATATATATGTTACAAATATGATAAAAGCTTATACCTATACAATGCGGTTTTAAATTTTTGGTCCGTAACAAAAAAAATAAATATATTTTGGAGATTAATGATTTAGGCCTTTTCGTGGAGTACAGAAATGTGACTAGCGGATTCGGATTAAATACGTTTTATTTTTGGATTAGTTTTCATAGATCCGAAAAGAGATAAGAATGTTGATGTATGTTCACATTAGATATAATCATAAGCGGAAATCCATTGAAAAAGTTTGGGGGCTACGATTTTTCTCATAAACCAAAGCCGTGGGTGGCTATGCCCCCACACCTCCTCATAAATGATCCTAAACAAATTTTGAATGTAATATAAGAAAATAAAACTACAAAATTGTTATGTTTGCAAGAAAGTTTGGGGGCTAAGCCCCCCGATGGATATAATACACAATAATTCTACCAAAAAACTATCTGTTTGAAACCCTTTCATTCGCTCTTGGTTCTTTGACGGATTGTACGACCGCCGAATGTTTATCAGAATAGGATTAGCTGTGAACCCGCCGGCCGGTCGGTCAACTTGGTACACACATTTTTCGCCATACCGCGCTGCGCGGCACCGTCACCTTGACCCGGCGGATGGCGCGCGCACGTTCAAGTTTTCGGTCGCTCTGCGCTTGCGTCGCATTATCGTTTCGCGCGGTCCCGTCACGGACAGTGCGTGCGGTGCGGTGAAAAAGGCGGCAATCCCGCAACGTGTCACACTGTCGTGCACGTTGGACACCACTGCGCCGTTGCGATATGCACCAGCGTTATTATTACTATATGTATTTATTTTTTTTATCCTACTATTACTAATCTTGTTATTATTACTATTACTGTTTGTTCGTAACCAACATTTTCAACGCGTTCGCAGCGTGCGAGAAATACACCACCGTAGCTCGCAACCGTCACGGCCCGCTCGCGGCCCATCGCATTTATCACACGCTCGTCGTCCAAAGTGTCCGCGCACCCATCGCCTTCGTTTTCGCCGTCTCCGTCTCGCCGCGTTTCGCTCGCTGACCGCCGCACCGCCCCGGTGTAGCATACCGGACCATGGCCGCAGGAGACATGAACGATTTCCATCAGATACTCACCAGTCTGCTGAGCACCGACAACAACGTGCGCCAGACGGCTGAGGTATACACACGATACGATGGTTGTCACAACCGACGAACGGTTAACGGTGCATGACTGTGGTCTGGGTCTCTTTTTTTACCCTTCCGCCGACCGACCCAACACAGGTGTTTTGATCAAGGTCACCACCACGCACTTTTATCCTATAACAATTTCCAGCTGTGTTCTTTTCCCGTCTACCTTCATCCTTCGGTAGCCTGTGACTGAGAAATCCTTTCATCCCACAACCATGCGCTTTGAATGTTGTTCGCTGCGTTCAACTACCCTATCCGTTGGGTGTCACATAGTGGTAGTGGCTACCTGTTGCTCTTGTTTCAATTTCATTTTTGCTCTTGTGCACTACTATAACCGAGTTATAATATTACTAAGTTGTACAGTTGTAATGAAATTATTAAATAATAACTTCAGAAGTTGATTGAATCTACTGCTCTAAAATGTTCATCGAAAATGATTGAAATGTTATTTTACCTTCTTATTTGAACACCTTGAGAATAATTATATGTTCTGATTCAATATGATGCTTTTAAGTTAGTTTAATATTACTATTGAGTTTTCTTTAACATCTCATTATTGTATAAAAATGTCTAGATAGTAGAAATTAATGTTTTACAATCTGTAATAGTTTATACAATAAGTATCTATATATTGGATTTTATGTTTAAACATTGTATACAAGTAATACTTGATAGAAAAATACCTCATAGATTGTTAAGTGCCTAATCAGTTAAACATTAGTTTAAAACTTGTTTGCATTTTAATTTTTTTTTTTTGTAGGAAACTTATCAATCTTTACCTTTGGAATCGAAAGTGTTATACTTATTCAATGCTGTGCAAAACCAAGATGGAGATGTTGATGAAAAACAAGTGGCTGCTGTTATGTTACGCCGACTTATGGCTAACGATTTTGTTGAATTCTTCCCTAATGTTAGTATTAGAGTCTATATTTATCTAAATGTTAATATATTAGCGCATAACTAGTAATTGGTTTATTGTTTTTAGTTATCACCTGAAAATCAAAAACAGTTTAAAGACAATTTATTGTTAAGTATAAATAATGAAAAAAATGATATATTACGCCGTCGCATGTGTGATGTTGCTTCAGAGGTTGCTAGAAATCAATTAGATGATGATGGTAATAATAGCTGGCCAGAATTTTTGAACTTCCTGTTTCAATGTGCTAATTCTCCTTCTATCGAAATGAAAGATTCTGCACTCAGAATGTTCACGTAAGTTAAATTTAATTGTTATAAATTTGCTTATTATATTAATTTTTAAAATTGTTATTGACTTGCAGGAGTGTACCTGGAGTTTTTGGTAATCAACAGTCTAACTATTTGGTGGTAATTAAACAAATGCTTGTCCAAGCATTAAGTGTACCTGATTTAAATGTAAGTTATATTATCCATGTGATGTATATAAACATAAATAATGAATCTTAATGTTCTAGATCCAAATTCAAGCAGTTAAATCAATTTGTTCTTTTATTTTGCATCATGAAAAAGTAATTGAAGTTCAAAAACAATTTACTGATTTATTACCTAATATGATGAAAGTAAGGCTTTTAATAAGTTATGCTTAATGATAACTTAATATTAATACGTTTTTTTCTTTTTATAGGTAGTTAATGATAGTTTGATTGCTGAAGATGACGATTCTTTAATTAAACTATTGATAGACTTGGCTGAAAATACACCAAAGTTTTTGAGATCTCAGTTGATTCATATTATTGACATGTGTTTAAAGGTAACTTAATTGTTGTATATTAAAGTTGATCTGAGTTATATTTTGTATATTTTTAGTATGTTAAAAATGAAGAGGCAAATGAATCTTATCGGCAAATGTGCCTTGAAGTAATTGTGACATTAGCTGAAACAGCACCTGCAATGATGCGTAAAGAATCACCCAAATATATTACTCGATTAGTTGTGCAAGTATTGGAACTTATGGCCACTGTTGAAGATGAAGATGATTGGGGTACTCAAGATGATCCAGATGATAGTGACCAAGAAAGGTAATTGTTTATAGTTGAAGAAAAAATTCAGTTTTTAATTATTAAATTAATTTTAAGTTCTTTATATATTTTATAATTTCATTTATTTTTCAAGTATGAGTGTTATGGCTGAGTCTGCGTTGGATAGACTGGCTTGTGGTCTTGGTGGAAAAACCATGTTACCACAGATATTAAATAATGTTTCTCCAATGTTGACGAATCCAAATTGGAAATTTAGGTAAAAATTATATCTATATTATATAATATTGAATTAAATAGTGAAACCGTTCTTACTTACTGTTTTACTTAGACATGCTGCTTTAATGGCAATATCAGCAGTAGGTGAAGGTTGTCATAAACAAATGCAAACTGTGCTGAATGAGATTTTAGAAGGCATTTTAAGTTTTTTACGTGATCCCGTAAGTAATTTATGATCAGAATTAAAAACAATATTTTCACACTATATTTATTTATAGCACCCTAGAGTACGCTATGCAATGTGTAATGCTATTGGTCAGATGGCAGCAGATTTTGCTCCCACATTCCAAAAGAAATTCCATGATAAAATTGTGCCAGCTATTTTATTACTACTTGATGATAATTTGAATCCTAGAGTTCAAGCACATGCAGGTAACTATTATCAATTAATATGTAGTATGCATTTCACTCTCAAATAATTAAATTTGATAGTATAATTATTATTTAATATGTGATTGAACTTCTAAATTGAATATATAAATGTTTATATTTATGGAGTACATTTTTGCTTTAACAAAAATATTATTATACTCGGCAAATATATAAAAAACTATATAAGTGCCATAAATATAATTTTAAATTCTATGTCATGGACTTATCCTATACATATGTTATAAAAACCTATAAAAAATGAGCTGATTTTCTTTGTTTCTAAAAGTTGTAATATCAATATTTATTTTGATTATAAATAGGGGCTGCTCTAGTTAACTTTTGTGAAGATTGTCCTAAAAGAATACTCTTAACTTACATGGATCAAATGATGATAAAACTTGAAAGCATATTACAAGCTCGTATTAATGACCTTATGGAAGGTGGTGGTAGACGTCTAGTATTAGAACAAATGGTTACTACTATTGCATCAGTAGCAGACACATGTGAAGGAAATTTTGTTAAATTTTATGATCATCTAATGCCATGCCTGAAGCAAATTATTTGTAGTGCTGTTGCTCCTGAACTTAAATTGTTACGAGGCAAGACAATAGAATGTGTTAGCTTGATTGGTTTAGCTGTTGGTCAGGAGAAAGTGAGAATATAGAAAATTGATTCTTATAGGTTTAATTTGGAAATGTAACATCGTATTTTATTTATAGTTTTTGGGAGATGCTAGTGATATAATGGATTTGATGTTGGCAACTCATAATAAAGACGAAAAACTCGCAGAAGACGATCCACAAACCTCTTATTTGATATCATCGTGGGCTCGAATGTGTAAAGTCATGGGTATGTTTTGATATATTTGTTTTTTTATTCTTTAAATTGCTTATAGATAATTTTCTATTATTCTACTATTCAGGTCAACAATTTGAACAATATCTTCCATTGGTAATTGGCCCTGTTATGGCTGCTGCATCGCTGAAGCCTGAAGTTGCATTACTGGACAATGATGATATGGGAAACATGACGGATAATACTGATTGGCAATTTGTATCATTAGGGGAACAACAAAATTTTGGCATTAGAACTTCTGGCTTAGAAGATAAAGCATCAGCTTGTGAGATGCTTGTTTGTTATGCTCGAGAATTGAAACATGGTTTTGCTCCCTATACAGAAGAAGTTGTTAAGCTTATGGTACCTTTGTTGAAGTTTTATTTTCATGATAATGTAAGAATAGCTGCTGCTCAAAGTATGCCCTGTCTTTTGGAGTGTGCAGAAACTAGAGGCACGTTGAATATTCTGAATCTTAACTGTTTATAGTATTTTATCTAAAATATTTTATAATATTTTTATGCATTTTAGGACCTGAATATTTACAACACATGTGGAGTTATATTTGTCCAGAACTTTTGCAAGCTATTGAATCTGAACCAGAATCAGATGTTGCTGCTGAGATGTACGAAGCACTTGGAAAAGTAAATTATTTTAAAATATTTGTCTTAGATCATTATTTCAATTATATTTCATTTTTCAAATAATAGTGTATAGAATTACTGGGACCTGGATGTTTATCAGATAAATGGATGAAAGATTTATTGGTAATATTAGAAAAAAATTTAAATTCACATTTTGAAAACGAAATTATACGTTTTGAAAGACGCAAAGATGAAGATTATGATGAGGTATTAATGATGAATTATTATTATTTGTTTTATATTATATACACAATATGTTAATTATAATAAGTATATTTTAAGGTCGTCGAGGAAAAATTAGCAATGGAAGATACAAATGATGTGTATAAGTTGAGCAAAATGACTGACATTTTACATGCGCTTTTTGTCACTTATAAAACAGATTTTTTCCAGTACTTTGATCTTATTGTTCATCAGTTTGCTAAACTATTGGTAAATATTTATTACATTGATTAATTTTATTGATTATACTTTGTATACTGTCATGCTTTTATAGGAGTCTGAAAAGAGTTCATCAGATCATCAATGGGGTCTTTGTGTCTTTGATGATCTTATTGAATTCTGTGGACCTGGTTGTGCTAAATATCAAGAATACTTTTTGAGACCGATGGTTAGTTATGTTACGGATTATAACAGTGAAGTTCGTCAAGCAGCTATTTATGGTTGTGGAGTTTTGGGAATGTGTGGAGGACCTAATTTTGCTGGTGTTTGTGCCGAGATCATGCCCTTCCTTCTACAGGTGATCAATAGTCCTGATTCCCGTTCTACCGATAACATTAGTGCGACAGAAAATGCTGTATCGGCTATTGCCAAAATATTAGAATTTAATAGTTCGGCTGTTAATGTTGATGAAATATTACCTCACTGGTATGGATACATTATAATGTTGTCTTATTTGTTTGAAATTACATTAAATATTATTTTCTCAGGTTGTGTAATTTACCAGTGTGTGAAGACACAGATGAAGCTCCATTTGTATATGGTTACCTATGCAAACTTATTGAAAATCACCATCCCATGGTATTGGGATCTAACAATTCTAATATTCCTAGTTTAATACGGATTATTGCTGAAGCCTTTTTAAGAGATGCAATTGATAGGTCACATGCTGTTGCCCAGCGAATGATCATGATTGTAAGACAAATTCAGGTAATAAAAATATGATATTTTGTGTTCACTAATTCAAATTGAAATGTTGTGTACAATGAAACCTCTAAATATCTAAATCTGTCAGTTACTGCAATTTTGTACATTATTCAGAGGTGTCTGCTATTTAGAGGGAAACATTTTATTTTTATTGAAGTAAATTTATACATTTTTACATTCATTTAATATTTACATCTTATAAATTAACATTTATTAATAATATATGTTCATATTGTAATCGCAAACACAACTAAATATAAATAAGATAACGCAACATTTCGTCGATGTGATAATATTTTAACGAGATGAAGATGTATCATACTATATTATAATATATATAATAAAATATAACTTAATAGCGTAAACTTAGGTATTCCACAATTATTCTTAATGTATGATAAATATTATCAATTTCTAAAATTAAAATTATCTTAAAAGTGCCTGTTATTAAAGTGTTCTATATTTAGGTTTTTATTTAGAAAAGTAGTGAAAATGTTCCTGTTCCCAAAAATGTCTGTTATTTGAAGGTCTTTGTTGAGGGAGGTTTCACTGTATATTAAATGTTGTTTACTTTAAAAAACAATTTAATTGTTAGTTATTTGGAATTATTAATTTTTAAACTGAGCTTATAAATATTTTCACTATTTATTCCAAAACGAAGTACAACATATAAAGTTTATTATTATTTATATTATTGTACACACATTTTTAAATATTTGCAAATATTTATTTATTTAAATTAATTTTTTGTTTAAATTATGATTACAGTCAAACGAAGAGGTATTTAATGCATGCTTGGCTGTATTGAATTCAGAACAGATAACATCTCTACAAAGTCTTCTGATGACTACTAATTGATAATAATATAACCTTTAAATGTTTTATTATTGTGACAAACTATAAATGTTAACTTTAACCCTGCTTCAACTATGATTATTATTATCAACACTTGTTATTTTTTGTTATATAGTAACAAAATAAACGGTTAAAAATAAAAAATTACAATAATTACAAACTTAAACTGATACAAAAATTTTTTTAATAGTATTAAACCATTGCATAACTTTTATTTGATTGTCATCAATACTTCAAGCTTTTGTAATATACTTTTTTTTTTTAATTTAATTTTATATCTTATGATACAACATAATATTTATACTACCAATTTTATTTTCTTATCATACAGTGAAGTGTTACTAATTGTATTTAACTTACATTATAGTTTACCTATAAGATTACCTATAGTTTTGTGCCGAATTGGAAAACAAATTTGTATGTGTAGTAATTATTTTTCCCTCAATTTTCTTTCGTAACATGTAATATTATTTTCTTTTAATCAAAATGTTAATGTAAAAGAGAAAATTATCAAGTGACAATATTCTCATATTCCTCTTAATGAGAGCATTATCGTAGTATTTTATAATTAGAAATATGAGTATAATTTCAACCAATTTTACTTCAACGAGGAGTTGAACTTCAACAAAAAATTAAATTAAATTAAAAAAAATTTATTTATGACAAAACTGGAGTTATACATACTGTGACTGAACTGATAAAATTGCACAATATAATTACTTTAAAAGTTTTTATTTTTTATTAAAATGTTATCCTTGATCCTGAAAACCAAATTAAAAATACATTTTTTATAGTCTCACCAAAAAGCTAAATATATATATTTTCCACAAATGATTTCTTGTAACTTAAATAACATAGCTGCTTCTGCAACTTTTGCTTTTTCATTGATATATGATAGAAATTGTCTTCTGCAACAACAGAAAATTCTCAACTGTATCAAGGATTGTTAGATATACTATTGCCTATTAGACTAATTTGATATTAGTTCTATAAGGCATACTAGATCACTCTTAATGAAGTAGTATATTTAATCAGATAATATTATATAAAGTTAATATTTGGAAATGTTTCTTGTATAAGCAAACAAATAATTTGGAATCTTGAAAAATTTAAAATGTAAAAGTTAATAAATAGCATGCTTTATTACTCATATATAATTATATTTACTCATATTTTATTTGCAAGCCTCATGGGAAACTATTAAATGTGTAGGTCAGATTATTTTTTATATTTTTTCTGGTATTTCAGACGGTGGAAGAGTTAAATCCCTAATCCCCTGTTTTTGCACCCAATAGTTTCTATTAGCAGTGATGGTAATTTTTGAAAAGTAATAAAGTTATTTTAATTGTTACTTTTACTTACAAATAATGAAATTATTCTATTCTTTACTTAAATAATATTGGAATGTCTTTAATTTTTCTAATTAAAATGATTATCTCATTACTCTTATATCACGATAAAAAAATAAAAATTAAATAGTTGAGGCCACTTGGAAAATCGGATAATGTACAATATGTACAACCTAATAACAGTTACAATATAACTAGCTGTTCCCGTGCACTTCGTTGCTCGTTAAATATACCAACTCTATATGACTCAAACTTTGTTCAATTCGTTATTTAATATTTGGTGGATGATGTTCTAGATTTATCTTAAGTTTTCTGTTGCCCGGAATAAAAATTCTGATTCGCAGCAGTTAGGTAGGCAATTATCAGGTGGGCAATTTACCTGCAGTAGATCGCGGACTTAGTGCTGTTTGTACGTAAGTGTATGATTTAACTCTAATAAAGTATCAAAGTTATACAAAGTTTGACATAATATAGTGGATTAATATAATTAACCTAACCTAGCCTTAACGTACTAAAATCCGATGAATAAAAAAAACTAAATTTAACCCTTTTTAAATTGGCCTATCTTCTTCCCACAGATCTGCACACAAACATTCATTTATAATATAGCTAAATCCTGTGCACTTCGTGGCCCGAAAAATTCACAAAAAAATTATGATTGTTCAACTCCTTTTTGGTGTAACTCACTGCAGTAAGTGCAACTCAGCCATGGGAGCCAAGTAATCATGAGAGCCAATTAACAAATAACAAAACACCAAATAATTATTATATCTATAATAAAAATCGATGTACATTTTGAATAAATTTTATACCTAATTATCCACCGAACCGATTTCGATAAAAATTTTAGGGCATATTAAGATTGATATGTAGATGGTTTCTGTGAAGTTTAAAAAGGGGATTGACCAACCCCGGGAGTTGCTCAAACAGTAATTTTGAGATTTACTATGGTAATTTTTGTTTATAAATGGTTGCTATGGGGGTTATAAGATTTGAGAATGATATTTATTTATTAGTGGTTGCCATAAAATTTTTATCGAAATCGGTTCGGTGGATCTTGAGCTATAAAATGTATTCAAAATGTACATCGATTTTTATATAGATAGATAAATTTTATTAGAACTTTGGATGCTAATTTCATAGTTTTTAGATAATTAATTATTTAGAATGAATAGATTTTGTGTTACCTACCAAATTTAACTACTGTAAGCTTAATACATTTTTAGTTACTAACTTACTGTAGTTAAGTAAAACACATATTTGTTCAGTCATTTTAGATGGTTTTAAAAAGTAATGTTTTAAAAACTATATAGTATCTAAATTAATTTATATGCGAGTTCAAACAATATTTTAAAACTAATTAAAATGTTTTTAATAAATACTGTATGCAAATCATATTGTAATAACAATAACTCAGAGTGCCAGTCAGAAATGCGTAAAATTGACAATTAAACACAAGAGATGAATAAGAAAATTGATTAAATTAATATATTCATATATATTCAATACTGATATGATTTTTAATCTTATAATTTAACTTTTATTAATTTATTTAATACGTGGAGATTCATTTAATAATATAAAATAAAATGTAACCGCGATGTTGTGGCCACATCTACAATACAGCTAAGTTCACGTACAAGCTTTTAAAATTTGAATTAAAAAGTGACATATTTTTTTAGAATAAAAGTGATTAGAATCATGTGGTATTATAGCATTAATTTGTGTAGGTTTCCTATAAATACTAAATTCGAATTTTTTATTTGTTTTGGTAAGAGTAAGATCCAAGGACCTACATTTATTATTTACACTCTTATATTCAAAAAATATAATTTTTTAATTTAATATTCTATACGCTTGAACGTACTCCATTAAATAAATACGAACTCAATATTGTCTATAATATAGCCCATAAAAATAATTTCAATTCTAAAACTATCAAAAAAAGAAACTATAAACGTTAATTTCCTTTTGTAAAAATATTCGACGATTGTTATTTCACCATAAATCTCTTCTAAAAGAAAAAGTTTGATAATGATTTTTTTATTTTGCCACCACAACGTATGTAAAATTATTTTCTATTCACTACAAAAACACAAACCACACGTAAACAGTTCCTGTACACACGTACAAACGGTGGGACCAAATGACATATTGTACAGGCCGGACTAGAAAAAATAAAAACTCGCCGAGCATTCCATGCGACCCATTTTATGTTGTAGGGAATTCGTCATTAAACCGCGCGGCGCGTGCAGCCAAAAATTCTGTCCTAAGGTATCGCACCTTAAATAATATTTCAGTGGTGGATGAGTCGGTCCAGTCTCCAGTGGTTTGGTCAACGAGTCATCGTAGCTATTGTGAACTATAAACGAATACGGTTGATAATAAACCCTTCGGTACGCACTGCCCGGTCAATTAATACACGTGTCATATTTATTTAATTTTATTGATCTTGTAATGCAAATATTAATAGGCACTAAATTCAATGGTGTGTCGGTGATCAGGTCTCAACTCGTTTCATGAATACATGCCCAGCTGAACGGAACTCCTTTTCGCCCAAAAATGACCTACCTTTTTTTGCCCACGTCCTCTTATCGCCCAAAAATAATAGCATTCTTTTCGCCCACAGTTTTACATTTTGGAAACCACTGTCTCAAAATTAATAATTTTTAAAAAATCATGTAATAATAATAATAAAAAAAAAAAAAAAATAGAAAAATATATAATTATTAATAATAATTTAATAAGTGTTAAAAATAACTATTTAAAATAGTGTTATCGATGTAAAATAACTAATAAGTAATTTGATCAGGTTACAATTTAAATAAATAGTTTTTTTGTTGTAAAATAATACAAATATTCATATTAATTATGACTTATAAGTAATTATAACGTTTATTAAAGTGTTTTAAACTATATATTTCGTAAGTACAATAGAGGAGAGTTAAGTCGGTATGAGTTCATTAAATCAATGGCATTCAATTATACAAAAAATTTAAATACAAATTAAATCCATGAATAACTTTTTTTTAACGACGTCATAAAAATAAATGACAAATACCTAAAATATTATCTTATATTAAAGAACTATTGATCACTATTATTGATTGTTATATCATTTATTTTATTATTGTGTAAAAAAATATATAAGTATCTAAATATAATATATATCAATAATAAATCTGTACATACATTTTGTAGATATGTCATACGCATTACCAATGTAATGTTAATTATTATATATTTTTCTATTTTAGATTCTGAACGGAGTGATGGAATCTATTGGTTTTACAATGATGTGTTTTTTTTTTTATTTTTAAAAATTTTATGACTGTTTGAAATTTAAATATTTACGAAATTGCATAAAATAGCGATTTATTCTCAAACGATTTTTAATATTTGTTATAATTTAAAAAGTATAAGTCGCAGATTTTTGAAATTTCTACCAGCTGTTAAGATTGGTATTTCCTTTATGACATATTTTTTTCAAAATATAATATTGATTTTGTCGTATACGCCACGCAAAGGCTTGACGTATAACAACACTAAAACAAAGTATTTGTCGGTTGTTGGACACTCTAACCGTCAAACAAGCACGTAAAGAAAAACCTAATAATTGGCCCGGACGACTACCTTATTAAGTGACAAAGAAGACGATCTAGCACTGCTTAATAGGATAGTCGAAAACAGGTTCTTTAAAAGGCTTACTTTCCCTTACGGCTCTAAAGTTATTTTACACTCGAAACAACTGACAAAGAATAAGATCTAGCACTGGATGTTTCGAGCGTGAGTTAATCTTCACCTAAACAATATTTTACTCTCCCCTCAAACTGACAAAGAATATGATCTAGCACTGGATTGAGGTTTGAAATACAATATAGTTTTATACCCTTTTTGTAAGTGTACCAACTTTTTCATATACTCACACAAAATACTTAAAATAGATAAATTACCAAACTTGAACACCTTTTACAATTATGATCAAAACCTTTTAATTAAAGAAAACAAAAATATAATTAGTACAAAAATAAAAGAATGACCGATCACTTCACTCGTGAATCGGGCAGCGTTCCGTCCTCCGCATCGATGGCAGTAGAACGAACCCCCATCACGTCCTTCCGGCGGCGTTTTATTCTATTGTCATCTATTTGGTCAGCATTCCCTGAAGGTGGTATGTGTGTGTGAGTATGCTGACTAACTAAATTAAATGTTAGGTACCATCCATATTTTATTGATGATACAACAATACTGTGAGCAGTGGCGTGTTTAGTAGGAGGTTTGGGAGGTCAATTGACCCTCCGCTCATTTGAATTAGTAATCGACTGGCCTCTCAAAATTAAAAATCCCAAACCTAGTAGGTAATCTAATTCCTCCTGGATTAATGTCATAATATTATGCTTTACGACTCGTAAATAATATTATGTAGTGCATAATAATAGTATAAATATAAATTATAATATTATTTTAAGTAATATTGTGGACTGTGGTACAGTGGCACACCGTAATCGGTAATTCGTATTTCGTATAAGACGCTTTGTTGTGAAATGATAACGTCTCTAATAATAAATAACCGAACACAATGTATTGGGAATTCCTATATTTACATTACATGTCGTGCATCAACACTCCTCGAGAGTGTCTACGTTTATAGATTTTCAGCAGTGAGCAGATACTAACAATATTCAATATTGTGTGATAATAAATAATAATAATAACTATGGGTGCTAATAAAATTTTCGTATTTACATTGAGCATATTATAAGCGTTGATTTTATAAAATCGTTGTATATTGTTGTTAATTCTGTTGTTTTGTTTGTGTTTTTTCGCAATTTTTTTAAATTTTAATTATTAAACCCATTCAATCTGACATGAAAAAAAAACGGCTATCTGGTGGAGCTCGAAGAATAATAAAAGAAAAAGAAAAGATGGTTAAAGGAAATACTAGTATTTTATCTTTTATAAATACACATACACCTTTTATATTACAAGGTAAGAATTAAGGTTTTAGTACCTACCAATAAATATTGATTATTTATTATTCACATTATAAAATATATAAATATTACTTATCACTTATTTTTTAAAAAAGGTATGTAGAGTAACTTATTTGTAAATCAATTGGAAAAAACGCAATTTATTATACACAGCAATCAGCATACATTTATTACTGAAGGGTGGATTTTAATGCATTAAAAATGTTTACTTTATTTTGCTTCAATTTTTATAAATTTAAACTATTAAAAACAAAATAAGTATAAGACATTTCTGTTCTAAAATATTAAAATAATAATTTATAAAATAATTTAAACTTAAGTAGGAGTATTTATTAAAAATTAATAATTATACCTTAATTGCAAAAAATTATTATAGCCCTTATTGTAACCTTTTCTTATCATAAACAATTTTTGTTTCTATAAACTTAATTAATACAATTTTCTAAAATACTATAGCTACCTATTGTGAAAAAAAACATGGTTCAATGTTAAATATCATGTAAATAATATGTAGTAGATAGGTGTAAATAGAAGTAAATATGCTTTGAAAGGAAAATAATTCAGAGTATGCAAATTGATGCCACATTTGACATACCTATAGAGTATAGGTACATATTTTTATCTTTATATTTTAAAAGTTAAAAAATTTATTTCATGCTACCCAGATACTTTATATTATTAATTTTAATAATAAAATCCCCATAGACAATATAGGCTCAAATAACGAAATAGGTTTTCGCTGGGTACAGATCGGAGGAGTGACAATATACGCCTGTTACTGGTCACCCAATACCGAATTCACCCAATTTATCGACTTCCTCGACAGACTAGAGGCTAGCATTAGAACAACAAATGGCACAGTCATAGTCGCTGGAGACTTTAATGCTAAATCACCGGAGTGGGGCGATCATCGCGAAGACGCGAAGGGACGAGCTCTGACGGACTGGGCAGCCAGTCTAAGCCTCGTTCCATGCAATCGCGTTGATAAGCCGACATTTTCCAGAGTCTACAATGGTGGCATATCAAGGTCACACATCGACATCACATTCGTAACTGAAAGCAGAGTACAACAAGTACGTGAATGGAAGGTCTTGGACGAGTACACCGGATCACTTCACAGATATATATCCTACGAAATATCGGCATCGGCCAAAGAGCCAAGTCAACAAGACACCATTGCTACATGGTCATGGAGAAAGTATGACCACACTAAATTACAGAGCTTCCTATCCGGGTCGAACTTCAAAATAGTCGGACCTACAGCATTATTGAGTGCGAAAGAAGTAGGAATATACCTAGAAGAGGCATGCAACAGCTGTATGCCGCGAGGAGAGTACAAATGAAGAAAGAAACCTACTTTTTGGTGGTCGCAAGAAATCGCTGATCTCAGGAAGGACTGTTTAAAAGCAAGGAGAAAATACAAGAGAAGCCAATATCGCCAGAATAATACGCAAGAATCAGACTACGTCAACTACAAGGAGACAAAAAAGAGACTAAAGAAAACTATCAGGAAAAGCAAAGAAGCTGGCTGGAAGAATCTATGCGCACAAGTAGAAACGGATCCCTGGGGCCTGCCTTACAAGGTAGTGGCCAAAAAGCTAATGAGCAGAAGACCGATCCCGGGAATTCATCTTCCTGGTAGGCTGATATCCATAGTCGACACATTATTCCCTCAGGTACCAAAAATCAGATGGCCAAATATGCCTGCGGAAACGAGGTTCCCAGAGATAACGAACGCAGAGGTAATAGAGGCCGGCCGAAAAATACCTACGGGTAAGGCTCCGGGGCCGGACGGCCTACCAGACTTGGTGATCAAACAAATATCAACCATCAAACCAGAAATGCTCAGGGACCTGTTCAACGCATGCCTGAGAGAGAGTACGTTTCCGAAAGAATGGAAAATAGCAAAACTGGTGTTGATTCGTAAAGGAGACAAGCCATTGGATAATCCTAAGTCGTACAGACCTATTTGCCTGCTGAATACGATTGGCAAATTTTTTGAACGCATTATCAAAACACGTATAGAAAACTACTTAGAGTCATCTCAGGACCTAAACACCAGACAGTTTGGATTCAGAAAAGGGCGTTCTACCATAGACGCAGTGCAAGAAGTAATGAGTATCGTAGAAAAAGCCACAACAGGACCACGGTATAGAAGAAAGCTCTGTGCCGTGGTAGCCCTAGACGTGGCTAATGCCTTTAACACGGCTAAATGGCACAAAATAGAAGAGTCCTTACATACTAAAGAAATACCTGCGTACCTCGTAGGAATTATAAGGAGCTACTTAAGTGAGAGAGAGCTCCAGTACGATAACGGCGGAAAAAAGGACATAACATGTGGCGTACCGCAGGGATCGGTGCTAGGGCCGGTCCTATGGAACCTAATGTATGATGATCTGCTTCAGATACAAACAGGTGGCAATCATCATGGTATATCATCTTCCACATTGGTTGCGTTCGCCGACGATGTGGCGGTGATAACTACAGGTCACACGACTGAAATCCTACAAGAGGTTACAAACAATGCGCTCACAGCAGTCGCAGAATGGATGGACATGGCAGAACTTTCATTGTCTGTAGAAAAGACAGAGGCCATTATTCTTACAAATAAGAGACGCTATGAGAGGCCAGAGTTCAAAATACGTGGCACGAGTATCCAGATAAAGGATCAAATTAGATATTTAGGAGTGGAACTTCACAGAATTCTCGGGTTCCGTGCACACCTCGTATCGGCGGCTTCAAGGGCGCAAAGCACATCGCAGGCATTATATAGAATAATGCCGAATATAGGGGGCTCAGGCCAAAAAAAGAGACGCCTACTAGCTACAGTGGTACTAAGCAAGTTACTATACGCGGCACCAGTTTGGTCGTCGGCTCTTGTGTTTAAGAGAAACATTCAAACTATACTTAGACCTCAAAGAACCATCGCGCTACGGATAGCGATGGCATACAGAACAGTATCGACAGCGGCGATTATGGTAGTGGCCGGAGTTATCCCCGCACACCTCCTTGCGTGGGAAAGGACGAGGAGATATGAAATTAGGAGAGATCCTAATAAAGCGGCGATAGAGAAGGAAATACGCGAAGAAGTTTTTAAGAAATGGCAGACAGAATGGAACAATGAAACTACGGGAAGATGGACCTGGAGACTAATCAGGGATGTTAAGAGCTGGTTTAACCGCAAGAGTGGAACAGTTGACTTCCATCTCACACAGATGCTAACTGGCCACGGATGTTTTAGATATTATCTGAACCGTTTTGGGAAATTGGAAGACCCTAGTTGCATTGACTGCCTCGTAGCAACAGACGACGTCGAACATGCAATATTCGGCTGTGACCGATGGAGGACAGACCGAAGGATACTGGAGGAAACATTGGGTCAGGAGCTGCGACCGGAAACGATCGTGGAGTTGATGATGAGTGGCCTTGACAAATGGAAGCTGATTAGCAATTTTATCAACCAACTCCTTTCGAGCAGAGAAGAAGAGGAACGGATCAGGCAAAGAAGAAACCAAAACTACTGAGTTAATGTCTTGTACGCCGAAGTCGAAAATTTAGAGGGATAGGGCTCTCTCTCTTTTTTTTTTTGTATGTGCACAGCTTTTATATAATACCTTGAAAAATGTAATGTTTATCTTCAATAAACAATAAACGATACGGAGGATGAGGGGGAAGGACGACCCAACCATGGGTGTAGTACCCCCCTCTTCCGCGCCGTGATTTAACACAAAAAAAAAAAAAAAAAAAAAGATACTTTATATTAAGTTTAAAGAAAAAAATTGCAAATGCATAATTATTTGCACTTAGTTAAAACTTTATTAGTATATAAATTACAATTTTCAAAAAAATTACTGCATTCAAATTGTTTAATTAAAATAATAAAAATACAAATTAGAATAGTAAATTTTAATGTGTATTTAAATTTTTATTTACTTAAATAATTTTCTTTTAGTTCTGCCACAGCCAACAATCACAAATGTTGAATATAATTCATATGAAGAAAAAGATTATGTTCTTAATAATGGTCCAATTTTAAATAAATATACAAATAATGATTTTGAAGGTAAATTAAATTGTTTTATTAAAATAACTATAAAAAAAATATATATAAAAAAAATTTCTTTATCAGGTACTTCAGTACAACCAGATACCAATAAAAAATCACTGGACATAGTCTTTTCATTTTTGATTGATAAATGCCAAGATTTCCCTTCAGATCCATATTTATTCAAAAATATTACGTTGTCGAAGGCATTAATTAGAGCTCTTATTGAAGTAGGTCCTTGTCAGCCAGGAATTGAAAAAAATTCAAATTTCCAAAAAATGAAAAAGGTAACTGTTTTAATCCAGACTGGTATGATATTAAATCAAGATCCGGCTTCCATTTCAAAAGAAATTGGCTAGTATTTTCTCCTAAAAGTAACAAAATGTACTGCTTTTCTTGTTTTTTATTTCGCACATTATCAAAACATAATTCTAATTGGTCTGACCCTGCCGAAGGAGTGAATAATTTTCGTAAAGGACTAGAAAAAATTATCAAACATGAGACATCTAGTGATCATACAAATACCGTAAAAGAATATTTAGTTTTAAAAGCACGATTACAAAATGATAATACAATTATACATAACTTAATGCGAGCAGAAAAGTCTGAAAAAGAACATAATCGTAATGTTTTAAAACGTCTAATTGATGTATCCCTATTTCTTGCAAAAAATGGTCTCCCATTTAGAGGACATAAAGAAAAATTGAATGATGGAAAATCAAATAATGGACTGTTTTTAGAACTTGTTAAGCTTATAGCAAAGTATGATGCAGTATTATGTAAACATCTATTAGAGTCAAAAAGAAACCAAACTTACCTAAGTAATTTAATTCAAAATGATATAATTGAAGCTATGGCTCAAGAAACGTTACAGTTAATATTGAAAGAAGTAAAGATAGCAAAATATTTTTCTATCATAATTGATTCAACTATTGATATCAGTCGAGATGATCAATTTTCCTTAAGTATACGATTTGTGGATCAAGGTGGAATAATTAGAGAACATTTTTTGTGTTTTGAAGAGTTACCAGGGGCTTCTGCAGATAACTTTTTTGATGTTCTTAAAAAATGTTTAAAAAAATTTGATTTAGATTTTTCTATGTGTAGAGGTCAGTCGTATGATGGTGCTAGTACAATGTCTGGCCGTTATTCTGGTCTACAATCAAAAGTCAAAGAATTGTCACCCCTTTCTTTGTACATTCATTGCTGTGCTCACAATCTAAATTTAGTTTTAATTGATTCTATCAAATCTTCCATCGATGCAGTTTCCTTCTTTGGTACTTTAGAATCATTGTATACTTTTTTAACTAGCAGTTTGCCTAGATTGCATATTTTGGAAGAAGACCAAAAAAAACAAGTAGAAGGTATTGTTTTGACATTGAAAAAACTTTCAGAGACAAGGTGGGCTAGTCATAAACGTGCTGTAGATGCAGTTTATTTTAATTTACCTGCAATTGTTAAAACATTAAAGAAAATTAGCAAAGGAGAAATTCCTAATACAAAACAAAAAACTGTTTCTGAAGCTCAGGGTTTACTTTTACATATAATAAATTTTAAATTCAGTTTTTTTTTAATTATGTGGAGAACAATTTTAGACAAAGTATACATATTATCAAATTATTTACAGAACTCTTCAATTAATCTATTAACAGCTCATAGCATGATTCAAGCTTGTTTTACTGATATTGACTCTATGAGAACAATTGAAGTATTCATGGAAGTTAAAGAAAAGGCAATAGTGTTTTGCAATGGATTTGACGGTAGAAAGCAGTTTGATGAACCTAGATGTAAAAAAATAAAAACCAATTTTGGTGAAAGTACAGAAGTTCAGTCAATAAGTTCAGTTGATGAGCGATTTAGGATCAATACTTATTTTGTCATTTTAGATGCATTTACCAATGTTTTAAAATATCGCTTTGAAGATTTTTCTAGTATTGTAAGAAAATTTGAAATCCTTGATCCAAAGAAATCTTTTGAAGGTAGACCCAGTAATGAAATTTTAGTTGAACCCCTTATAGAACTTTCTACATTTTATCAAGTAGATGTTGAACAAGAAAATCTTATTTTGGAGTACAAGTCGTTTTGTTCTATTTATAACCAATTAATTGCAGAAATAAAAAATAAAAAAGTATTTGACAACAATATGTTAAAATTCATGATAGAAAATGATATGATTTCTTCATATCCAAATTTATCAACATTGTATAAAATATATTATACTCTGCCTATAAGTAGTGCAACTGCAGAAAGGTCATTTAGTAGGTTGAAGCTTATAAAAACATACCTCCGTTCTACAATTGCTGAGGATAGGTTGTCTAACTGGGCGGTTTTAAGCATAGAAAGAAATGTTGCTGAAGATATGGATTACAACAATGTTATTGAAACATTTGCCAAAATGAAGAAAAGAAGAAAAACTTTTTAGATGCTCTGAATTAAAATTTGTAAAAAACGTATTCTATAGAAGAAAATAAAGGTACCGATTTATTTGTTCAACTGTTATTTCTTTAAAAAAAAAGTGTTACCAGTAGTTAATGCTTTAATATATTATTAATGGTTTTAAAAATTTCATAATTTATTATGAAGGTCTTTTTTAAGGTCTAATTACCATTTTAAGGTAGTTAAAATTATAGAAGACGTAGAATTATTTACATTTTAAAATTGATAACCTTTTGTATCATTTATTTATATTGTTTTTCACAAAAAAACATGTATGAGTAGGTATAACATATTTTTTATTTAAAGCACTAAGTCATGATTCGAGTTAAAGAGGTATGAGGACATTTTTGTTTAAATAAATATAACTTGCTTTTAAAAAAGTTGCGTGACCTCTAAAAAAGGATGGCCTCTACAAAATGTCTCTGACCCACCGTTTTAAATTCCTAGACACGCCACTGACTGTGAGACACATTGACATTTTATATCAACAAATTGCAAATATATATTATGCTTATCACCAGTTATTTGGAAAACGATATCTACATTTAGCCATAGTACAAACTACAAAGTAAATCGTTATCGATGCGACAAAAACGTAATATTTTGACGATACCCGTCGACTAGGATTCCTACAGTAAATAATAATATAAATATTTATTATCTCCATAGTTGTTGTTTTCTTTGTTCTTTATTTGGAAAGGCTTTCCGCGTGTTGTCGTATGGCCATATTGCCGTATTATAGAAGGGGAAAAAGCTATACTCTTAAAATCTTTATTTGATTATCTATCATTAAGTTCGACGTTATTTGAGTATTTGACCGCAGTCGCTTTGCACGTTCTTGTATTTTAATATAAGATGAATATGTTCTTACTTAAATTATATATTGTTGTGTGTACCTAATAAGTAATTATTTTATTATTTGTAAATAATTTTGTGAAACAAAATCCTAAACAAGGATAATAATCACCTAATATTATTATTTTTAGTGTTAAAAATTCGACGAAAAACAGTATTTTTTAAAAAATCCTGATATAAAAAAAAGCTAGAATTTCGCCTCTCTCTGGGAACCTGAAGTCTAATACCTATGTCCAGGGCCCCGCAATACCTAGTGCCGGCACTGATCTCTACGCCCTTTTCGGGTTGTAATTAAGAACTTACACCATACGACGCCTACTTCTGATATTTCTGAAGCTCTGGCCACCCTCGGACATACTGTCACAAGAGTCTTAAATATTTTAAAGCACAACGTTGCTCTACCACTTTTACGTGGATCTAAAACCCGCTGAAAACAATGACATTTTTAATAAATAATCTCTATTCCATACTTTGGTAAAAATCGAAAAACCGTACAAGGTCAATCGGGATCCACCTCAATGTCACAATTGCCAAGAATACGGCCATACTCGACGGTTTTGCGGTCATCAACCACGCTGCGTCAAGTGCGTTGGTGATCATCTCACCTCCGAGTGCAGCAAAGATAGTTCCTGCCCACCCAAATATGCCTTGTGTGGAGACGATCATACGGCGAATTTCAAAGGATGTCCATCATTTAAAACTCTCCGCAAATATCAATCCAGTATTTATTGCATACCATCAAAACCTAAAACCTCATATCCTTCAAATAAAAATTCAAACCCTAATTCTGATCCTAAGCCCAAATCTTACGCTTATGCCCTATCTGGTTCCGAAAACAACAATAACAATATTTCCGTAATCGAAACGTTGTTATCTAAATTCTTTCTGAATTTCACTTCTATCATTAATCCACTTCTATCCCTTTTTACCATTGTTCTAAACAAAAGTAATTCACCTAAGTAACACCAGCGTCACGTCATACTCATACATCATTCCATTTTTCGTTTCGTATAATAAATAAATTATTATTATCTTATTTACATGCGTGAACATTTGCAAATTGGTTTTTAGAATTTGCAAATCATTTCCCTGGCTGCTGTATGCAAAATAAGACAAGGAGGCCAACTTCACGCAGCCCCCCTCATTTTGAGCTACAAATTTCAAAATGACACCAACATTTTGCAAATAATTTGCAAACATTTGCAAATTGGTTTTTAGAATTTGCAAATCATTCCCCTGGCTGCTATAAGCAAAATAAGATTAGGGGTCCTTTTTATTTTTCACCAAATCATTGTGTACTCCCCAGCTGTTTACACGATATACATACGCAACATAATGGTCAAGTCCATACGAAACAGCTCCGGATAATATATAACTAAATATTATTCAATACAATTAGTTAAATAATATTTTTTTTAAATAATTATATACAATACCTGATAATGTCAATTGTTAGACTATACTGCAAGTCAGCCAGTGAGTATTTGTTTTAATCAGAAATTAAATCGATTTCGATAAATAAATGATTTCCCAGAACTCTAGTACATTTAAAAATCCTAAACAATTGGTTTTGTACATTTATTTATTTTTTTCGCTGTATTCTCTCAAACTACTTTCCAAATCATATAAATTGCTATTTTTGAAGTTTAAAATTATTTTCGGACTTGATGTTATTTTTTCTGTTGCACAGTTGAAACACTGTCGTTTTTCAACGGTGGATGGCACACTTTTTAAAAAACTAGTGATCATATAACTCACGTTGCATCTTGCGTCTATTAGTTTGATATCTGTTACGCCGATATTTTCTATGCAAACATTTTGAAGAAGTGTTAACCGCTCTTTATATATATTTGTAAAACACGGTTTGGTGGCTAGCTTCTGACAAAATTTAAGAAAAACATTTAAATTTACATCTATGAAACTTTTGTATGAAGGTATGAAGGTATCTATGTATGCCATTTCAATCAAAACAGAAATTTAATCAAATGAGCAAGTGTGGTGAAGCAGGTAATGTTTTTTTTTTTTTATTTTATAGGTGTAGTCATATTTCCGTTGACTAAAAAATTATTCTTGGATCAATGTGTTGATCTATTTGATACAATTTTTTCAATTTTCGGTGCCGACTCCATATATTTGTTTGTCTTCATTTTTTTTAGCCTTTGTGCTTTTGACTGGAAATAATATTTCTTCAGATCCCTTTCCACGCCAATTTTCAATTTCATCTAAAGAATTCGTAGATATTTAAGATTCTTCATTTGAACTAATTGTTCCATCACTATATGATAATGTACAATCTGATGTTTGATTACCAATTACAACATTTTCATCGCTACAATTTTATATTTGTTGAATTCATCGAATAAATATTTTGAGAATTCGTATTGTAGTCTAATTGTGGTGATATATTATTGTTTGAGCTAGCATTTCGTAGTTGCTTATTGCAGAAAAGTTTTGTATTACTATCGATGCTCTTTAGGTGAGTAACAACAAATTTATCAACAGCCATTGGACGCACATCGAAACGTAACATTTGAGTTTTCAATTATTTAAAATGCGTGCTGCGTGAAGTTGCCCCCCTGTCTTATTTTGCTTATAGTAGCCAGGGAAATGATTTGAAAATTCTGAAAACCAATTTGCAAAATGAGTACATAATTTTCAAAAAAATCGGTCATGGTGGGGGGCAAACTTCACGCACGTATCTTATTTTATTACTTTATATTCTTATTTTATTATAATCTTATCCATTTAATCATATATTATGTACTATATATACTCTCTATATTACTATGCTAATGCATAGTACATATTATATATATATATGTTTATTATCTGTATTGCTTTATTTGTTTATGTAAATTAATTGACGAGCCGTATAGTTTTGTGCTAATGGCTGTATAAAAAAAAAAAAAAATAAATAAAAAAATTGAAAGTATACTCTGCTCTAAATGCGGTAGAAAATACTATTGATAATAGTATGTTCAAGAATCTAACGCAGAGTAAGATATCAAATTATTTTTTATAAAGTTTTACACATTTTTATCAGATTTTTTTAATAATAATTATACCCACGGTAATATCTATGTTAATAAATACAATAATATATTTTAAAAACTCTTTAAGTCGAATTATTTTTCTAAAACCTTGATAACTCGAAAATCTTAGTAAATCGAAAAATTTTATTTCCTTAGACATTCGACTTATTGAGGTTCCACTGTATTTTACTAATATAGATTTATAATAAATTGATAAAAACAATTATATCGATATTTTGTAATATGAATATTGTTAACTATATTTATACAAGGCTGTATTTAAAATATTGCTTCCCCGTGCATATAATTGTTGTCAACCCCCTCCATTCTCAAATTAACATTATTAGTATAATGTTACACCAATTACTTCATCCATGATTGAGATTCTTTTATATTTTCTATACATTAATATTTTAAATGTTCATAGTATGTATTTTAATATTAAAATTTTTAGGTTTGAAATGTCAATAATATATTTCTTAAATATTTTTGTGTCAATATATCGACTTTAAAAAAGTCATGTGCATTCCTAGTATTGATACATCGACTTTTGAAATAGTTTGCGCATCCCTACTTACATCTGAGCGGTTCGTTATTTAATCCGGCACCACCATTTACTATTTGTACTGCGAACAAATGTTTTCGGAGTGTGGAGTGTGGGATCGATATAATCGAGTATATACAGTGAACTGTGCGAAGAGGTCGTATTAACAATCGGGATTATTCGCTTTTATGATGTTAGATGTTTATTTGCTTACGAAAATAAACACGTACTCGTGATTTATTTTTAATCCAACATTCTTTTTTAACGCGAAAACCTTAACCGATCACGAGATAATTTACATTACGCATTGTACAATTTTATGTCCTAAAAAAAGTAGTGAAAACGTTGGTTCGCGTGTTGTATCATCATTATAACAATCATGACGATTTGTAAATCATATGTCTTGTTGGGCCTACTATTCTTATCTTGCATTTTGAGTTCCGTTTTTGGAGCCTTAACCAACGTACAAGCAATGGTCAGTATTTTTAAATAACAAATTGTAAATACTCTATAAATTACAAATTTACCGTTGACTGTTAGAAGTTATTGTCATTGACTCATTTTCCCTTGTGAGTATCAATTATTTTAGACGCAGTTTCTTATTATTTTATCATTATATAAAAGTATAATATAGATATTTATGAACATAAAATTCCATGTAAACCTACGAGATACGTACATTAAAAATTGTTTTCATATAATTGATATACGTATATGCAGGTTAATCGAACCAATTATAATATATGTTTTTTTGGTGTACTTTTAGAATTTTTTATTAGTACATGTTAAAACAACTATATGATGGTTATTTTTACATACTGTCCATGATAAAAATAGAATATCAAATTCTGAATCGTTTTAGGTTTAACCCATACGGACCACATCACAACCACGCTACAACTACCAAACGGTGGTCGCTTGTGGTCTATACGTTAACATATAAAATCAATTATTATTTAATTAATAATTATAATTATTCGTATAATTGTTGATGATCGCATTTACTGATCAAATTTATATTTTAAACTAAAATACTGGCGCTATCAGTTTTTCCGTTAAATTTTTTTTTAAGTACTTAATTTTGGATAACGTTTATAAATATTTTCGAACATTTTAACCATTTATTGAACGTAGAATAACTTATCTTTTTCATTACATTTAACAACTGATTATACATTCTTTTTACTATACACGTAGAACATTTACGTAGAATATAATCATTTTTTATCATGATTTTTAATTTTGTTTTTCTTTATGATTAATGGTATAATATATTTAATAGTTGTGTGTTTTTCATAATCGATCACTAAAATTAAGAAATTATTGAAGTTGATTTTAATTGAATTTTGAAATTGATGTCAAAATGTATTTTACAGAATTATTTATCTCAATATGGTTACTTGAGCCCATCTATAAAAAATTCAAATGTAGGTAATATTATGGCTGAGGAAGCAATGATCAAAGCAATAAAGGACTTTCAGTCATTCGTTGGTATAAACATGACAGGTAAGTGTGCCATATAATCATAAGCGCAAATAAAGAGGGGGCTGTGGGGGCTTAGCCCTCCATATATTTGTCTCGCCCCCTAAAAATTAATCTTCCCTCTTAGATACTGATAAAAATTAAAATTTTTAACTTATACATTTAATGTAAACAAAAAAAAAAATAATTAGACCCCTTCACAAAATAATAAACCACTAGTTGCGCCTATGTATATAATCTGACTCATTTGGTTATCGCCAAAGAAATCGGTTCAATGTCAATGAATCCGAGAAGTTAGTTAATTTACATAACTTATACCATTGATTATATATACTAGTATATATATATATATGTATAAATATAGTATATAGATTATATAGTACATATAATCAATGCTTATACGTATACTAGCTAACAAATAAATCGGATTTTTTTTCATTTGAGTAAACAATATTTATCAAACGGAAATAATAATTTTATCTCATAGTTCGTTTGATATAATACATCGATGAACTAATTCAGTGACCCACATCGCGACTAAAGGGCATAAACCAAGAAATTAATGATCTTCTTCTAGGTATATTCCTACATTCCTATTACACAATCATCGTGTCCTATGTAAGCCGTGTGTTCCGTGTTTTGCTAATATATAATGTACAATTATACATTGAGCGAAGAGTAGTTCTTATATGCAAGTGTTGACCTATCCGATATAGGTATTATCGACTCTGTAAGTGTAATAACTGATGGAGTAATAGGTGATTTTAACATTTAAAATTAAACAAAATATGTTATGATTGCACATCGGATTATGTAACAGTATAGAATAATAAATTGTATTCAACAGTAAGCATGCACCATTAAAAATGCATATTATCCATTTTTTGATTGGAAGAAATACTAATGAAAAATAAGATAATCATTATAATCAGAATCTATTTAAATTATGTTATAAATGCATTCAATCATTTGAGGTAGGTAGGTAGGTAGGTGCTCAAAAAATAACGAAGAACAATGTTTGAACTTCTATGCAGAACAACATAAGGTATCATTTGAGGTAGGTTGCTTATGTTGTTGTGCATAGAAGTTCAAACATTGTTCTTCGTTATTTTTTAAGCGTGAAAAAACAAGTAAAGAGAACATTATAGTTTAAGTTTTGGCAAAATAATTTTGCCTCTGTGGCATTTTCCTAGCGAGTTATTCGATTTGTTTACACTTTTGCTACAGTACACCATACACGCTAATATAATAACACAATGTCATTTGTCTCTTTCTTTCAAGTAGCAAAATAGACATAATGCGTTGAGTTTATAAGGAAATTCTATAATGTTTTAATAATAACCAGTGGTGAAGCTTAGATTCTGGATTAGGAGAAACAAAATTTAAATTGACCGGTATTATATTTTTATTTTGAAAAAGTATTAATACTTATATAACATTGCAAGTTAAATCTTTATGCAGGTACATTTAGTGTAGAATCTGCATCTAGCTCTTTGATTTTTGGGGACTAGGATATTTAATCTCGATATCGATAATATTTATTCAATAAAAGTTATTAAAACACATTTAAGTACAAATGCATCATTCAGCAGGTGTAAGTACTAAGGATGGGCATGAAATCCGAAGATCTGTATTTTCCGAATATTCGAATGTTCAAATCCGAATTTGAATCGAATTATTATCCGTATTTGCCAAAATATTCGGATTGTCCAAGCTATGACTAATATTTTAGATTAGAATATTTATCCACCATATTCAAAGGTAGCATTTGAAAATGTCTTAATTAAAAAAAAATATTGAATTAATGAACTGTTATTATTATTGTGAGGTATTTTCTGCGTTTAATAATTTTTCTTTAACTGTTATTATTGTAGTTAAGTTTTTATACGGTAACCCTAATTTTATAAATATTGTACGAAAATATTGTAACGTTAAATACTTATAAATTTGTAAATATACACATGCTTCACTGAAAAATAAATAAATAATAGTATGAAATTTTCAAAATTTTAATGAAAGGGGGCTTATTATATTATATTATATTATATTACTATATTATCAAACTTGCCTCAGGCTTCAGAAAAACTTCCTACGGCTTTGACTACAGGTATTCATAACATTAAATCTAGACGTCATTTTCATATGTATTGATGATTATACATTTGTAGTAGTGCTTTGATAATTGCTCTGTGAAAATGTCATTTTTAGTAAACGTGTGTAACGAGTAACGTGTGTAATAAACACGTTATTAACATTATGGTTGAACAGTATTTGGGCAGCCGTTTTTATGCTTGTTTTATTGATAATTATGAACATGGTCGATATTAACATATCCTATATAGATGAAACCACATCTCATCACCGAAGAAAACACGGTCAAGTTCTTCAATTTCATTGTTGTCGACAAGTGATCGGAACCACCTATAGTACACATAAGGCGCCTTTCTTTATCAGGATCTTTTAATTCATGAACACTACGAATATATAATAATATATAATATATAATAAATTTTAAATTCTTCATAGCTTTTTGAGCACTACCATATGAAATATGTGAGTTTTGATAGTCTCCTCAAGCTTTTTTTATGGTGTACGTAGCATCACATTTATTACCTTGGTTAGTTTTGTGTTAGTCAAAATGGTAGGACTCTCGATTCTCTTCTTGTCTTTAATTAATTCGGTTTCACGGAAACGGTCCATGAATCTCATTATGATTGAATTGTTAGGCACTGCTACATTTGGATATTTCACTCGAAATTCATCAATAACAAAGCATATGAACGCCTGGAAAAATACTGTTCAACAATAAACACACGTTGTTCTTGGAAAAATGACCACAGAGCGATAATCAAAGCACTACTACAAGCGTCAATAAACATGAAAATTACGTCTAAATTTAATGTCGAATGAGTTTATTTAAATTAATTATTTAATGAATACCCATAGTGTTATTTTGCAATAACCGATAAAAATAACTTAACTACTGTTCATAAACAAATTTATTTTGATATGGACGACTTCTCGATTACTTTGTATAATAAAAACAATAATTCATCAACAAATTTAAATTGACTATCGATATTTTTTACTACTTTTTAAAAACGGGACATTTTAATGTTCCACAGATTCCCCAGAGGGGGATGGGATAAAGAAACGAAAAACGGGGTGTAAAGTCACCTTAGACATACTACTTACGTGTCCGAAAGGTCCTGGGCATTTTTTAGTGAATATTCACTGCGTGTCCAAGCGTAATTTTAGTTTAAGTTATGATGGTTTGTGGAGAGGAAGGGGGAGGAGTACTAAATTTCATCAATCTAAAAAATTCAATTGCAAGAAACTTCATTTTTCACTTACACACTAGTAGAATTTATGAAGTTATGTATAAATTAAATCGTATTATTTAGTAGGTAGATATTACAACTTTTTTAAATATTTGAAAAAAAATATTACTTCTTTTAATTAAATTATAAAACAAAATAATAATAACTTTTAAAAATAGTACAGTTTCTTATTATAAGTTAATATTTTTAGATTCTGAACGGAGTGATGGAATCTATTGGTTCTACAATGATGTGTGTTTTTTTTTTTATTTTTATTTTTTATTTTTAATTTTTTATTTTTTTATTTTATTTTTGTGTCTGACGACACCTTTTTTGGCAGTAAAAATGCTTCGATTTGCTTATGTAGCAACTTTTCTGAAAGGAAAGTGAATTTAGTTGGTACTTTGGGGGGGTCAAAAGTAAAAAATTTTCAATATTTTTTTAATCTATAATCATTCACAGAATAAATGTATACCACGGTTAAGTAAAGCAATTTATTTTCACTTTTATGTTCAATGATATAGTGGAACTTCCATACAACGATCACTGAAGGGACTGTAAATAATTACTACTATTCAGAGGTGTCCGTCTAATCTCAGATTAGTTTGATATATTGTAATCGGGTTATTCGGTTTCTTCAGTTTCTTCATTTGTTTCCTACTTGTCATTATCTGTTGTTATGAATGACTTGATATCAACACTATTTTCTTCAGTTATTAGATTTTTGTCGACCAAAAAAAAACTCTTCACCTTACATATGATATGACAGTATATTAACTAATTTTTTGCTAACAATTATTTTGTTTTCAAGTTAGTAGTTACAGGCAAATTTTCTAAAATAAAATATTTAGTAACACACAGTGCCGGATCTGAGACATTTGACGCCCGGGGCTAATAAAAATGTAGCGCCCTTACATAGTATTAGTTACGGTATTAGCAGTATTTTTCATAATCTTAAGAGCGCTCTGATACCAACAGCGCCCGTGGCAAGAATACCCACTTGCCCCCTCCCCTAGATCCGACACTGGTAACACAACTATCTGTTATATGCTTTACAGACTGTTTAATCCACATCAAAACATTTAATACAGACTGTATTACACAGTATTGCTTTTTGCAATTTCATCAGCATTTTTTATTATACTGATCTGTGACAATATTCGCATATTTTAGTACACATATTTTTAAATTTTGACTGTTATTTAGAATGCTCACTATATAGAGGAGTTAACCTATTTATAACACTTAATGGGACAAAAAAAATTGACCGTTACATAGAGGTGATCGTTAATGGAAGTTATACTGCATATTAAAGTTAATTAAATAATTTAGTTATTTTTAAATATTCATATATTTTCATTTATGAACGATGCATAATCGATTAAGTTGTTTATGATTTTGTAGGTCGTTTGGATAACGATACGTTGCACTTTATGAGCATGCCTAGATGCGGTGTCCAAGATGTAAACGAATTTAACGAATTTCCAACTAGGATCAGGAGATATGTTTCACAAGGTAAATAAAATATAACATTTAAATAAAATCTACGCCGCGGCGTTGTGATACACTTTAGAATATACAGTTACGGACATATTGAAATGTAAAAATAGCGTGAATAGTGTAATACATTATTAATTTGAATAACGTATAAACAGTTTAATTATTCGCTGTACGAAAATTCAATTTCGATTTTTGAATATGAGTTCGATTGGAAATGGAATTTGTGATGCAAGTTAGGTTAAATTTTTCGCAAGTTGATTTATATTATTTATTTTGTAGTTGTTGTGAAGGGAATTATTTGAAATGTTTCAATGTGCAAAGAGGAACGAATTTAAGTTAGTTAGAAAGAATTCAAGAAGGCTTTCCTAAGTTTGTACATCGTAGGTCGAAATGAGTTTCAATAGGGACTCATTCATAATTATTTTTAACTAATCATACGATAATAATCTTTTTTATTTAAGAATTTTCGATAATTTATGTATCAAAAGCATGATCGAATCCAGAATTTCTTTACGGTCGGTTTTTATCATCTATTATTTGGTTCTTCTAATTTTACTTTATTTTTAATACTATTTTTTCCAACAGAGTTGAACTTGCCTTCAGTCCTTCTCTGGATCCACTCATCGCTATTAATAGGATAAAATTAGGTTGAACTGACGCCGCAAAATCTCAATGCTCAATAACACCTCCAGCTTATTTCAAACTGGTTTCCTTGATGATATGGAGGTAAGGTGGTGATTCCGTATCAAATTGTTTGTTAACATTGCTATTAGTTATCAATGTTCGACTCGATAACGTTTAGCAAATTTGTTATCACATACATATAACCATTCGCACGGCCTATTAAATGTAAAATTAGATTAAAAAATTAAATTTTATTAAATTTTATTAATTAATTAAATAAAATAAAATTGAAAAATAGATATTAAATCTTAAATCTTAAAAAATAAATTTAACAAAAAAAAAAAAATCTTAAATTGTGGGTCAAACTCAAGGTGTATCGTTTCAATATTGTATCAAGAATATTTGTATCTACACGCCTTGGTCAAACCGTAGAATATAGAATATACACTGGATAGAGCTATAGTGTATATCTCACGTAGTCCGTGCTTGAAGCAGACTGGTTCGATCTTGATGCATATGCACGATGACTCTAACAGCCGGTAGCACCCATACATAATCGGGAAAGACCCCGTTCGCCCAAAAATGACCCTTCGCTTTTCGCCCACGCCTCTTTTCACCCAAATATCTAAAAACTACTTTCCCTTTTCGCCCAAGAATATTATATAGCACTTTCTGACCAAATTTTTATAATACACACTTTGGGAAACATTTACTTTAAATTATTTGTATCTAACATAATAATAAATTTGTTATATTTTAATTATTTATTTTTGTTAGTTTTTATAAAGCCATTTAGCATTCCCAGAGAGTACCACGAGGAGGCGGCTTCTATTACTCTCCAAATGTATTGTGTTTTTGTACAGTTTTTGTACATTAATATAATTTTTATATAATACAAGAGTAATTTTTTATCAAAAGTATTAATCGTCAAAATTTTGATAGTATAATATTAAATATGTTACTTATACCAATAAGTGCCTGGTTAAGTGTTAGTAATGAAATTCAAACTGAAGTCTACATTAAATTAAATAGTTTACATTCACAAAGGTGTCCCATACATAAAAAAATTATAGATCGACAGCGAAAAAATGAAGAAAAAATACAAAAATATAAAGCAGGAACAATTAATCGGTATGAATCGGTATGATGTCTGTCATTCAACTATTCTATTTAATATTATACTATCAAAATTTTAACGATTTATACTTTTGATAAAAACTTACTCTTGTGTTTTATAAAAATTATATTAATGTACAAAAACTGTACAAAAACATAATACATTTGGAGAGTAATAGAAGCCGCTTCCTCGTGGTACTCTCTGGGTAATGCTAAATGGCTTTATAAAACTAATTAACACAAATAAATAATTTAAATATAACAAATTTATTATTATGTTAGATACAAATAATTTAAAGTAAGTGTTTCCCAAAGTGTGTATTATAAAAATTTGGTCGGAAAGTGCTATATAATATTCTTGGGCAAAAAGGGAAAGTAGTTTTAAAATATTTGGACGAACAGAGGCTTGGGTGAAAAGCGAAGGGTCCTTTTTGGGCGAAAAGAGTACCACCCTACATAATCATCGGCCCTCTAGTAAATCGTTTTATAAATACAACACATCTAAATTTTATATAACTATTTATTATTAAGACACATTACGAATGTGATATATTATTATATTGTTTAATATTTTATTACAATAAAAATAATAGTACACAACAGAAATACTAGCCACAAACATTATATTAAATATAATATAATATAATTTTAAGCATCTTATTATTAATATTTTATATTAAACAGTTAACTACGGCTCAATTTAAATAAAGTATCACTAATATAATAATTAAGAATAAAATAGCTAAAAATCATAAAAGTAATTTATGCATTTAGAAAGACATTTGTCTGTTAACCATATTATTAAAGTCATCTGCTATTAAAATTAAATATATCTTCGATTCTATTTCTTGCTCTATAGAAAGCAGTAATAACGATTCCAAACATTCTTGATCAATTGTGCTGCGTAATGCATATATATATTAATACATATTAATATATATCTGTGGCGTAATATATTATTTACTACAGTTAATTTTAAAAAACGTATTCACACGTACAGTTAGCTACAGATATGACTGTAAACACAAGTATACATTGAAGAATTTCCAATTGTTTTCAATGAATCCAACTACAAACTGCTCTTAGTGAATTATATATATATTCTGAAATTCACCCTTAAAATTAAAAATATTTTCTAATATGATAAATGGTAATTTAGGTACATTGAGACATAGAGTACTTAAGCACTTGAAAAATTACGTCCGGCATGTCCTGTGTGCACGTCTATGCCCACATGAATCTATTGCGTACATGTCAGAAATAAAATAGATCGCGTGAGATGGGGTATGAATGTGTGATTAAATTGATTACTGATTATTTCACAAGTTCTGAAATTAAAAAAAATTATAGAAATTTACTCAAACTTAATTTTACAGTTCTGCACATGCGCATGTTTTGTGCATTAATAGTAGTGATATAAGGGTCCAGTAGCTACGCTTTAAGATTTTAAATTATACCTCTATCTAGTGTGTACTATTTGAGCCAAAGAATAATATTACACCAGGAGTTAAATATTGACAACGCGCGGCCACGTGTAAATTTAAAATAACGAATAACAATGATTACTGATAGTAGGACAACGAACTACCATCTCACCTTTTCGAACAAGGAAACCGGTTTGGACTTGGCGGGAGGTGTTATAGGGAACGAAGATTTGCGTAGGTAGCTGGTCTTTTAATCTTATTTATAGGAAAAAATAATGTGTAAAAATTTTTTTTGTTAAAATTTAAGGATTATTTGTTTAACCAAAAATATTTTTTTTATATATATATATATATATTTGCTTTTAGATAACAAGTGGGAGGTAAATGACTTGACTTATAATATATCTAAGTATCCTAAACTGCTAGATAAGTCAGAAGTAGATTCAGAAATCCGGAGAGCATTCGATGTATGGTCTAAAGTTACTCCATTGAGGTTCGTCCACAAAAAATCCGGAAAAGTAAGATTAAAATAATTTAGAAAACAAAATATATTTATTTAAAAACATTAGTTTTAATATTGTATAATTTCCATTTTTTATTTATAGCTATCAGTCAGAGACTATTATAGCTCAACAATTAAATAATTTACGTAATATTATATAATATTTTACATTAGATAATGCTTAAAGTAAAGAAAACATTTATAAAAATAATGATTAGATAATAGTTTGCATATGGAAAACATAAACCAATATATAGTTTAAGATAATAACGAAACGATAAAGTAAATATAAATAATTTAAGATAATTAACGAACAGTATGAAGTACTTATGTGACATAAATAAATATTTTGAGAAAGAAAATAAATGATTGATTAAGGGAAAAATCGTTTATGTAACACCTCGGTAAGAAGGGACATTAGAGGACCAATTAAAGCATTCAAATTAGAAATAAATTGTGATATGATGTTGGACACGGTTTCTAAGGGAGACTTTTTGATTAAGGCGGCTTCGGAGTAGGTTTTCGTACGAGGTACATTGTGATTTTCTGTGATACCACTATACTTTGTATGATTTTTGCGGATGTGATTTCTGTTGGCATAGATGATGGCATGTTGTTGTGAGATAATTTGAATTGTTTACACGACGGACAGCACTTAAAATGCGACTTATTGCAATTTTGAGTGAGATGATCCTGGCCACATTTAACGCAGCGAAGGATATGAGCACAATACTTAGATTTGTGCCCATAAAATTAGCACCGCTTACATTGAGAGTGAAATCTATTATTCCTTTGTATAGGTCTTTCAATAGTTACATTAGAATGCAGCAATTTAGTCAGAGAAAATATATTCCTATTGAATTCTGTGTTTTCGAGCTTGACGGTAAAAAGTGACATCGGTAGATTACTAGTCCTATTTACAATATTTGCAAAACTGAGAACGGAGAAGCCCAAATCCTCTAGTGAAGTTATAATATCATCCAGGGGAGTGAAATGGTGGAGGTAGCGAATGAACGCTACGATTGGGCGCGAATGACGTGGTGCAAAGGTGTGGAAAGTTATTTCAGTCTCTGAGAGATACTTCAAAATTGATAGATGATTTTTGCAGTTTGGAGTCGTAATTTTAAGAAAATCTTTAAAGGCAGTTAGGGTAAATCCCTTTGTTCCCACTAAAAGGATAATGTTACCCTTTAACTCATTTAAATTGGTGATATCTTTAATGAAAATTGGAGGTGAGTTACGAGTATCCACGTGCGGAGGTGAATTCACCGCGGAAGTTGGGTTGACCGCAACCTCGCCTAGTGTAGAAGAAAGGATTGTGACCGGGGGAGGGGTGAATAGTTCGATTGAAGAGGCTGAATCCTCCGAAAGCGGGGCATATCTGTTAGGAGTAACAAATATTTTGGATTTGTTTTTGGCGTCTTTAAGAGATAACGAAGATGATGACGATGATGAGGATAAGTTTCGTTTGGTTTGCGCATTAATGCCGTCCATGTTCGGTTTTTATGTAATAATAAATATGACTTATAATGAGCAGTTAACATTGAAAGTAACGCATTGCTAGAACGCGATAACGCGATAACGAGCGCAACGCGTGTGTACGCTGTGGCGTTCGGCATTGCACTGTAATTTCCATTTAAAATTTTATAATTTTAATTCATAAAAAATTGGTTGATGGAATATAGAGGGTAGGTGGGTGAGTTTTTGGCATGGACGTCTTTGAATATGAATGTGATGATGACTTCATCTTACGGGAAAAATATTTCTATGTAATAATCGTTTTAACTCAATCACATATTTGAAAAGGTCCAGGATAAATATTTAATACACTTTTTTTACTTTAGAATATTTGTCGATATTTAATAAGTTATTAATAGTAGTTTAAATTACTAAACTTAAGCTTAACACCATAATGTTTTAAATTAAATATTAAATAAACTATCTAGGCATTCGTTATTTAAGTACATTAAAGTACGTATGACAGAAATGATTTGCTTGAAATAAAATCGGATAACTTATTTATTTTATAACAACAATTTTTATATACATATTTTTTTTTTTTGTGATTTATTATATAGGAAATTAGTTGACGAAGCTAATTATTCGATGTTTTTTAATACAAAAAATTACAATATTAGTAATTTTAGTTTTTTAACTTTATTCTTCTAGGTGAATATTAATATCAAATTCGAAGAAGGTGATAATTTTCCAATTAAATCATCTTATGTTATATTGTCTTATGCTTCTTCTCCAAAAGACGGTGGTGATGTTCATTTTAATGATTTAGTAAAATGGTCAGTCAATTCAAAGGAAGGTAAAATTTAAAATCATTTTTTTCTAGTAATTATCTTTTGTTGTTTATTTAAAAGTATTAAAAGTAATTGTGCTTTCTAACAATATTTCTTAAAACGAATAATAATCGTATACTGTAATACATCACTCTAATCATTAGAGTCTGACGTATATATAGATTTATTAAACATTTCTTTATACTGTTTAATTTTATACATAATATTATTTCCTATTATCCTGTCATTATAATAATATAATAGCATTATTTAAATTGTTCAAAAGTTAAAAATTGTTTTCGTTGTTAAAAGTTTGATTTAATATTTCATACCAAAAATAAGGATATTTTCATTTGTTTCAAAGGTACAAGTTTGTTCCAAAGGGCAGTTCATGAATTGGGTCACTCGTTAGGATTACCTCACTCTAAAAAAGAATCTTCAGTTATGTATGGGATTGATCGAGGTTATAATCCAGCTTTCTCTTTGAGTGGTGATGATGTGGAAGCCATTCAGGTTGGATATCAAAAACACATTACAATACTATTTATTTATTTACTTGCATATTGCAGGCACTTTATGGTTCAAATAACAAGACCGAAAATAAAAATTCATAGGAGTTTTAAAAAATTATTAGCCTATGATATTTTTTTGAAAAGAAATGTTCTGAAATTTTTCATTGATGTGGTCTTAATTACGGTATAAAATGTAAAATAAATAATATTTCTTAAAAATAATACATTTCCAAAATAAATTTGTTGTTCATTTATAATACCAACTTTTAATACTATTTAATATATTGGTCGCATGTAAACTCCGCCACAAGTACCTTTTTTTACTGTAAACTCCGCCACTGAAAAAAATCAGGTAAAATTGAGTTCATGTAAACTCCGCCAGTGAATAAAATCAAGTAGTAGTATAAAATTAATATAATATATTATTAAAAAACACCTAATAAGTAATAATATAAAATCATATTTTTCATAATAATAATTAATAATTATCTACATTAAATATTTAAATCATAGTAAAAAAAATCGTTATACCTAATAATTAATAATAAAACGATCATATTTTTCATAATAATAATCGTTATACTTTATAATCCAAAAATATATATAGTTAACTAAAATGATACAATTTGTAAATATTCAAGGTCTTGTATCACTCCATTAGTGTACTTATTTATAGCCTCCTATAATACAGTCATTTTTTTTTTGATTTTGAATTTTTTAGTTTATTTACTTGAGTTATGCCATTAAGTTTAATATAAGTTTGGGTTTGAAATTCGATAAGAACTTTACTAAAAATGTGAACGTTTGGGTGACTTTTATAAAATGAATCATCAAAAAACATTTAATTTTCTAATATCCTTAATAAGAGCAATAGAATATTATTATATAAATATAAATAACTAATAAAAGTATAATTTCGGCCATTTATACTGGCGTAAAGAAGTTTAATTAAAAATACATACCCTGTGTCCAAGTTCAAAGGTAGAAAATTTTAAAGAGTATTTCAAACACATGATCTTGAATTTGATTAGGTTTTATTTTAATATACTTGTTTTCGATAAATTCCAATTTTTAATAATTTTTGTCCACGTGTGTGCAATAAAAATAAAAAATAATGTTAAAAAGACATTAAAACAAGTCTCGTCAAGCCTAATTAGATTTATCTGCACCATGGATGGTCTCTCCGAAGATTTGACAACAAATGATCTTATTTTGTATAATTACGCACTACTTACGTAGGTAGATGTTCAAGGATCATTTTCTGTTTACAAAAACATTCTGAACCACAGCAGATTTGAACACGAAAATATTAAAAAATATCTTATCATTCAGTGCACATTAGGTAAATATAATAGCATGCATTTAAGAATCGTTGTACTTGATACGTTGTACTTTTTTAAATTTAAGACTTTGGGAATAGAATCAAAAGGAAAAAAATGCATAAAAAATGTATTTGTTTATTTTTTTATAATCATGCATATTTTATTAATATACATTTTATTCAAAAATAATTACATATTATACTGCATATATGCGCTTTTTATTAAATCATATGTATGCACATATTTCATTGCTTTAGAATATAATGTTCCGAGCCCTGATTATAACTAATCAAAAAATACAAAAAAGAAAAAAATGATAATACGTTAAAAATATTTATGTAAAATTATATTTTTTAAAAAAATTTAAATTAAAACTAATTTTGTAAAAAAAAAAAACTATGTCATTAGGTAGAAAATGATCATTTATATACTTAGAATATAATTTAAAAAAAATATATTGAATAAATAAAAACTTGAAAATTTATAAATAATTTAAAGATTGAGTCGTATCAATTTCAAAATTTAAATATTGGTTAGCTACGATAAGGAGGGCAATAGTCTTCTCTCTTGCCTACGGCCATGTATAACAGTTTACGTAACTTTACGATCTGATGTTAACTGACATTTACTGTTTTAAATCTTACACTAATACGAGTCGGACAAAATCAAATATTTTTTTCTAAGATGTACCTGTATGTTTATTTTTTTGAAAAATGTATAATTATCTTATCGTCGTCGGTATTTATTTTACTGTTACTGCGAATAGTAATACTATCTCACTAAAAATAGTAGAAAACAAAATAATATAATTTAACAATAAAATATTATCACTTTCTAATATACGAAAATGTACATATGTAATTTAAATGACGGAAAAATTGTGAAATTATTTAAAAACAGTGATTGAATATTAAAATTTCGTTATAATACTATATTAAATATTTAAAAAAAAAGTATTACATTATTATGTATTTTCTAATAAATGAGTATAAATTCAATTTATACGATGGAAAATTGTTTAGGCTCTATATAGTTATATGGGTCAGTCTGGCGATAACGTTCACAACGTTATTTGTGTTTTAATTATGTAAATCTTACTATCGGTTGTTTTGTTTTCAAAATGTTGGTTTGTTGTGATAAAAGTCTGCCTCCTACGCCCATGTCATCCAAACGAATATTGTCCAACAATTCAATTTCTCCTCTTCACGAGGGAAAAAAGATTACAATATTAACCTCGCCTAACCTTTTCGCTGTTCTTTCCTAAATGATTACTAGTGATGACACTGTAATACTTTCAAATCACTCCACGGACCGGATTAAGCCTATTGCTCCATGTATTTACATAAGAAATATCGTAAACATTCTTTTAAACGTTCAATTATTTTCACTTTTTCAAAGTCTTATAAAAGCAACGGCGTCATTTTTGTAGTTTATTTTGCTTATTTTTATAAGCGTTACAGTAGTATAGTTAAATTAAACATAAATATATCTAATAACATGTAAATAAAATTGTCATACAATAAGCTATCCAGAGGAATTTATGAAATCGATAATGGAACGAATGATATGAATGGATATTGCAATATATGCATATTGGTTCTACATGAAGTACAGACTCGAGAGTGGAAGAATTGAAAGACAGTTTGAACGAGTTTGAGGAAATTGCGAGAAGACATGACTAAAAAATATTGAGGAAGTTTTTGGAATCAAGAGTACCTAAATATGAACAATAGAGTGTTTGCATAAAATTTGGAGGTAAAAGACGCGTGAGACAAAAATAAAATGTAAGAGTAATTTGTGTTATTTACTATCGATAAAATTGATAACTTTTTTTTTTCATTATTTTAATAGTGAACCTTACTACTTGAAATAATATTGATTTAATTCACTCTATCTGTTAGATTGACGTAACGTTAGGTTTTGTATAGTTACTTAATTGTATGCATTAGTAGCAATCATCTGGCGGAGAAAATATCAGATCAACAACTCAGCCATATCTTATTGAATGCGAAACAACTAGATGTCGCGTTTGCAACATATAGTAACATAGTATTTTTAGTTAAAAAATAAATTATACAATGTCATTACAAGACCATTAGCTTATAATTAAAATATTCTTTATTCATACCATATTTTCATATAAAAAATATTTTTACAGACAAATATGTGTGTTTCACTAAGAAGTAAGGATTTAAAAATATACAGTTATTAAAAATAATTGTTCTATATGTAAAGTTGTTTTAATCTAAATCAACCATAGGTAGTATCAATAACTAACATTTAAAGCTGTGTTATGTTTATAACTTATTCTTAACATTTTATTATTTATGTATTTATTAACTATATTAAGTAGTGAATTTATGAAAATGAATTGTTTGTAAACATATTATTTTTAATTTTAGATCTTTGAATTTGATATTACAGTAATTTTTATTGTAATGTATAGGCTAAGTATTATGAATTTATAGTATGGTAGAGAATGAACAAAATGTATACTATATTTGGTTTTAAAGATTGGCAGCAGACTTGCAGATTTTTAAGATAAATTAGAAATTAACTCCACTTTAATGTTATTGTTATTTACAAACATTTAGTCATTAGTATAAATAATTCAATAAAATTCTCCTTAGAAAATTTGTAATTATAAAGAACCGGATGGGCCTCACTCTGCTGTACACTTGGGGGTTAAGTGCGACTCTTCATAGGATAGGTCATTATAATGGATTTGTTAATTTGAATTCAATGATAGGTATCATTGTATACGAAAAACGATTCTGAACGGAGATGATATGTTTGTCTAGAATATAATACATTATTATTTATAAATATTGTAATAAGTATATTTTATTTTGAAACGAAAAATTTAGAAAAATCGAAAATTTAAATTGTCTATAAATAAGTCAAAATATGTCAAAATACATTGAAAACATAACCATGTATAGAAAACGTCAATATAAAGATATGGTGATAATTTCAAGTTGTTGTGGTTTTTCGTTTTTGAGTTAGAGCATTTTAAAAAAACCCGATATCTTTGTCAGTCGAGAATATTATACATAATATTATATTTTACATGTAATTTTATGTCAAAATTCGCAGTTCAAACGCTTATAAAAAAAAATTGTGCCTATGGATTTTAATAATTTTTGAATGACTTTAAGAACTACTTCTGTGGAATCTTCTATTAAATTTTCAAGTATTTTGTAGTAGCCAAATTTTTTTTATTACCGATTATAAAAAAAAAATGTAAAAAAAATCGAATATTTTAAATGCCTATAAGTGGCTTAAAAATCAATATAATATTTTGAAAAAAATATGACATAAAGAAAATACCAATCTCAACAGCTGGTAGAAATTTCAAAAATCTGCGACTTATACTTTTTGAATTATAACAAATATTAAAAATCGTTTGAGAATAAATCGCTGTTTTATGCAATTTCGTAAATATTTAAATTTCAAACAGTCATAACATTTTTTCCTCTAAGTCCGGTATAAATTTTTTTAAAGATTTTTGAAGAGTAGCTTATAGATAATCTAGTGTTAAAATTTTGAACCTTAAGTATGAACAGAAAAAATTTTATGAATTTTTATCTACAAAATAACTTGCAAATTTTCGCAATTTTTACATATTTCGTATAAATTGGAACTTTGAGCACTTATAAAAAAAAATTGTGACTTACGATTTTAGATTTTTTTTTATCAGTTAAGGAACAACTTATAAGAAACCTTGTATTAAATTTTCAAGATTTTCTGGCCGGCCAAAAAAAAAAAAAATTAAAAAAATTGAAAATTTCAATTGTCTATAACTAGCTCAATAAAATTTAAAATTTAACGGTGTATAGAAAACGCTAATCTTAACATTTGGTGAAAATTTCAAGTATTTACATAGATTAGTTTTTGAGTTATAGCAAAATAAAAAATTTGATTTTGTCGAAAACTGTTTTTGCGTAAAAACTCTCGTTTTTCCCTTATTTTTTTAGGGTTTTTCCCGTCGCATTTAAAAAATATTGAAAATTTTTTACTTTTGACCAAAGTACCAACTAGATTCACTTTCCTTTCAGAAAAGTTGCTACATAAGCAAATCGAAGCATTTTTACTGCCAAAAAAGGTGTCGTCAGACACAAAAAAAAAAAAAAAAAATTAAAAAAAATTAAAAAAAAAAAACACACATCATTGTAAAACCAATAGATTCCATCACTCCGTTCAGAATCTAAAAAATGAAATAAACAATTTATTGCAATTATGATAAAATAATTGGTTATAATTGTCAATACAGGGAAAACAAAATTTTAAATCTAATGACCATGGAATATATACAATTGAAAATGTGTATCAAATATTATTAAAAATAAAATGTTTTAACTATGTATTGTACATTTACTTCTATTGTGAAAAAAAAAAAATTGTAATATTAGTTCGGACTTTGGTTAAATTCATTTATTAATAATAGTTAAGACTATTTAAATATGTAATACAATGCTAGTGAAGGATACAATTTATATTTCAAGTTTTTATAATTATTATTTTTGTGTAACAAACTACTGAGTATGTATATGTATTCCAAATTCGTATAAATATTTGGATAACGCAATGAATCTTGTTAACTAATTTTTTGTTAAAATTTATAAATTCTAACGTTTATATTACTTTATTTGTAATTTTCCAAAATATTTTTTTTTATTACTTCAAATAATATCACCCAGCAGTAAAAAAATTCAAAAACTGACTTCTCGAATGCATTAATTTGCTAAAATTTAGTATCAGAAGAAATTCCTTTTGATCAAAATCATGTACAAAGACATCCAAATAAAATAAAAATTAAGTAAATAATTATAGTAATAAAACTTTATGTTAAAACCATACTTTACCTAGATTCTAAAGCAACGAATGTACAATAATAAATATAAAGATTCGGTTAATATATGCGTAGCAGAAGTAACTTGTACTTGTCTTTTTATTGAGTATGATGAAAAATATTATTGTTTTATATTAAAAAGTGATTATTTGTATATTGTTCTTGTATTTTTTATGGAGTTCGCAAAAAGTAATAAAAGCGGAAATTTGTTATTATACGAACACTACATCTATCACGAAAAAGTAATAATGGTACCTTTATATCAGACATTGATCCGAAGGAGGTGGGCTATAGATCTTCTCTCAAATTTTGACAGGATTACATTTTATTTTAAATCAAACAGATTTACCTACCTATTTAATATACATTATTTATTCAATAAGATTTTTGGTGTTTTACAATTCAAATACAGTTTATATTTATTAAAAAAACAATGAAACTAAAAAAGTTTTAATTTTTTTTCTTATACATTTTAATAGTATATTATTAAACTATATATTAATATAATTTGTCGTAGCTATTTCATTGTTTTATATGTCTTCTGCGTTTACAGGATAAAAATGATTAAAATATGTATTCTGATAATAATCATTTTACAATAACTCGATTAAAGTTGAAGGTCAGTTTTTTATAATATTTCGTGTTAAGGACCTTTATTACTGATTACATTGAATTATGTATCGATTCGATGGCCTAATGCATGTATATAAAAATTCGGCAGTTAATAATTTAGTAAGTATTTTTATACGTTTAAAAAAAATGGTGGCTTATTCTTGTATTCCAAAAATGTTTTAGAACATGATTCTTTTTATTCGTACATTAAAATTCTAAGTCGTCGTAAAAAACTTATTTAAGATTTTCGAGGTATTTAAAAATGTTTAACCTTGTTGTTTGGTTAGCCTTGGGTTCAATTTTTAGATTTTGAGCGAAGCGATAAATACATGGATTAAAATAATAAATATAGATATATATTTTTTCAAAATTTATTTATTTTGACGCATAAGATTTTCTAAAATTATTGATAAAGCCCTTATTAAATCCCTATTACATATATTATAGTAAAAGTGAATATTTCTAAACTTGAAAACTGTTGAAAATAAAATCAATACTGGAAAAGATTAAAAATCGTAATAAATATTAGTGGTTATCGATAAATTTTCGTAGTCTTCTAAGAAATAAAATAATTATCTATTAGGTTTTAATTTTATTTTTATAAAAAAGTCTGAGCACACTTAAGGTTTAAAAAATAAACATACCTATCCTATAGTTTATTAAAATTAAACCATCAAAAATATATAAATACCTAACATCAATAACTATCGACGGTAATTATTTTATTTATTCAGTCTTCAAGTGTTAATGTTAGTTAAATTTCTAGTGTTGCCTTTTTTTATTTTTATTTTTTTTTTTTTTATGACAAAATTCATTAATATGGGATTATTTAACATCATTCAAATTCAGAATTATATGATGTTAGAATATGTGGATAACTACTCTATATTGTGGCGTCATGGCACTTTAATTCCCACACGAACCAGTTCAGTGGGGTCCATTATTTTTTCGAAGAATTAATGACGATAACAATATTTATTTTATATTAATCTCATTCTAATAGAATGATTCTATCAAATATAATTCATCTTAAAATGTTTCGATATAATTATAGTTAAGTGTAAGATTATAAATATTATGTAACTTTATTTTGCATTAGTAATAAGTTTTTCAACTGATGAATAAAATATATTGTTTTCTAACTTTAAGTAATGCGATGCTGAAGAACAACAAGGACTTTCTGTGAAAAAACGTGGTTTTGACTTTATAATGCATTCCTATTTCAGGTGTAATTTGTTCAGTAAATTAAAATGATACGAAAATAATGCAGTATAAATTAACCATGTTGCGTATTAATGATACTTGTATTGACTATCACGTATAATGACATACACGTGCAATTGTAAGACCAGTACTTATTATCTTGTTTCTGTATGTTAAAAAACTATACAAGACGATTGATCAAGAGATCGATTTATTTGTTCAAAGTATTATATATATTTTTATTTGGACTTTTAAATCATTTAATGTAGCAATTGATAGACTAAACATGTCTTTCAAAAATTTAACAGTAACTATTTTATCGGTGAAATATCCATCGTCACATCAGCCTTGTTAACTGTATGTTTGCAATTATGTACATACACGTATGAAAATAACTCGTTTGATTATTAACATGACATGTAACATCTATTGTCGCTCAATAATGAAATGTATATATTATATGTTTCATTTATTGCAGGTCAAATGGTTAGTAGTGAATCCACTTAAAATGGGTGGAGTATATATTGCATTCGACAAACTCACGGATCATTTACTAGGTACGTCGTTTTTTCCTATCATAAGGTCACTGCTTCGAGTCCTGCGTACCAAATTATTTCCGCATTTACAAAACTAAACTGTTTGGCACGCAAACGAAGGACTCGAGAGTACAATCTTTGTTATTAAACATGTGGATAAAGGGGGTTTTTTTTAATATACGGTCACTAGATATATTTTATATTAAAGCAGGAAAACCGTAGGAAACGTTTTAAATGAAAACATTAGTTGAAAAACTGATGTTATAAGATATATATGATAGTCGTATCACATTCAACCGAACGTGGGTTAACGTTAAAAAAATAAAACAGTATATATTTTCGGTAATTTTCCGTACAATTGATATTAAATTCAACAGTGTAATATTTGTTTTTTTTCCGATTCGCTCAGTTAATTTTTAATATTTAAAGAAATACTGATAGAATGCTGTAGAAACGGAGTTCGGTGCTCGTATCGTTTTACTCACCTTGAGTAACGACTATTCATTTATAATTTTTAATTTTTTAAAGTCAATGAGAAACTATTGAACTTAGGAAGTTTAATACGAATGATTAATACTAATGAAAGCAACGTTTGGTTTCCTAAAGTTTTTATAGAATCTTGTTTTAAGTTTCATGTGCTCATAAAAAACAATCGTGTTGTGTAACATTTTTGAATTTTATTGATTATAGTGATGATACGGAATGCATAGTACAAAAGTAACCTTGTGTTGAACTACATTGGATTCGAATCTTCATATCAGCAATATTTTATTGAACGATATTTAAAAATATACTGAATGATAAAAATAAATTGAAAAATTAATAAATGATACCACAATTAAAATTTTAACACTCATAAAATGCATTTTATAATGAGGGGCTTAAAATGTCTTAGAAATACTAAAAACCCTATTATACGAGTTTATGTTTTTAAATTTCAAATTGCGCATTTTATTAAAAAAAAATAAGAAACCACTTATAATGAATATCATCATAAAACTAATTTATTTTGTCGTAACTTCAACTTTAAACGCTTATTGTATTAATAAGTTGATTTTCTTAGCTTTATAGTTTAGTTAAAATTATATTTGAACCACAGTTTATTAACGTTTAGGAATTTGAAATAAATAACAGAAATAAACAAATAATATTATTAAATGTGAAGAGGAAATTAATTATTTTTAACTTAAATAATTTATTCGGTTTAATCATTGTTTGTCTTCATTGGCAAAAGAATAAATAAAAATAGAGACTACACATATATTTGTATTACATTCACGTCCTGATTCTTGCTACTCAACTGCTGTGTGTCTTCTTATATTTGTCCTTCCATATATTGTAATTATTTTTCATAATTCATATAAAACTGGTATGTTTAATTTATATCGATTGTAAAAAAAAAAAAAATTGAATAAAATAATAATAGTTTAAGTAGGAATCAATAAAAATTTCATTAATAAACTATTTGATTTTAAGGTAGAAAAATTATGGATTTTCATTGCCAATTTATTTTATGTGGCAAGTCTTATCTAATAAGATAAATATTAAAGATTTTATTTTCAGTAATTATAAGTTGCAAATTAAACACGGGTTATTTTATTGTTTTTGTTATAATTATAACTATTTTAATGCATATTGCATATTAAACTATAATTACAAATATAAAAAAATATTCACATATCTTATTTTATTTTTTCAATTATTATTGTTTGGTAAATCAAAAGCATATTATTAAACAATTTCAAGTGGTATAAATTATTAAAATAAACTATTCAAATGAATATATAAATGTTTATTTATTTGAGTAAGTGAAAGACTCCGTGTAATTATTTTATGGATCTATAGAAATTATTTTGATTGCTGTATTGATTTTTGATAAATATTATTATTTTCCCCCAAACAGATCCATTTCTAGAGTTTCGTAAAGAGTGAACCTTTATTGTTTAACGTAACTCTATTGTTTTATATTAAAACGGGGTGTGATTGTTTGAATGGGTTTGTTTAACAGTAAAGCTATACAAAGATATGTATACTAGGTTTCCATCTTTGAAGTTCTGCACCATATACTTTCATCATCATCATCATCATCAACAGCTTAACGGTTCGTTAAGGATCTGCCCTGCTACTGGTAAACCTCTTCATTTTTTTCTGCCCAAAGTCCAGTCTAACGTTGCATTTCCATCTATGAATCTCATACCGTTTTCTACAGTTTCTTTCCATTTTGTTCTTAGCCTTTCAAGTGGGCGTTTTTTATTAATTTTTCTTATCAGAACATTCTGATCTCCATCAAATCTCCACACATATCCCAGCCAGCATACACTTTATTCAATAAAACGATAGTTAAATGTTTTTTCGATAAAAATGTATAATTAGCTTATATACGTTTATTATGTACAAAACTAAAACGTTTTCATGGTAGTGAATAAAGTAGAAACTTACAGTGTACATAGTACCTATTTGTAGTAGTAGGTTACTATGTAAACAAATATTACACTCAGATATCTATTAAGGATTGTAGGTACAAGTTACACGCTGTTTATAGTTCTCAATTTTAAACATGAGTTTATTAGTCATAAATATAAAAAAAAACTTAAAACTGTGAATTCGCAGTATTAGATTTTTTTTTTTTAAATACAAGAAATAAATGCATAAAAAAAGTTTAATTTGATCTGTCAATTTTAAAAGAACTTTTTAATTTTAGAATCAATTAGTCTTAAATTATCGGATACCTACTATTCAATGAAAATGCATAAATCAGTATTTTTAATCATTTAAATAATTAAATCATTTTATAGGTACTTGTATTAATCATTTCTCATTGATTATCATATAAATATTATGTATAGGTACATAATTGATGTATTATATAAACAATTTATCAAAGATAAAATCTATTAAATTTTACAATTTCAGAATTAAATTTTGTTTTAATTTTAAATATCAATTTTATATTATAGTATTAAAATAAATCATTATAAGTTGTTATGTTGTTAATTAAAGTAACAATATAAGTACAACGTGTTTACACACAAATTAAAATAAGTATAAGTTCGTACACCGAAAATACCAAAATCATATCGTGAAGCCTTAGAAAAAAATAAAAAATATTGCCTTTGCACGATGCGTTGTTTTATCGCGAGTCCGCATAGTGACTCTAATAACGTAATTATCAACAGTTATGCCATTAAATAACATCAATATAGATAAATGTTCAAATCATTTATATGAACAGTTAGCTATTCAAACGTAACAACTTTATAATAATATTCGAAATAATAATCATGTCTCTATAAAATGCAATTACTATCAATTCTAGCTGGACCACCATCTCAAACAAATTACACTAACTCTTCCAATATTACCTCTGATTCTCCTAAAGCACAAAACGAATATAAAAATAAAAGCAAATAAAATTTTTTTGCAAACCGTTTTAAGATTATCTTACCAAATAAACCTTATGAAAATCCTCAAGTACGTTTGAAAATCCATTAAATTATGAAAATTATTTTTTTAAATCTCCTCCGCTGATCTTCATCAAAGGAGTGAAATATTTCCCTGCACTATGTTCAATTCTTATTGGATTCATCGCTGTTGATAACTTTAAGTGTAAGTCCATAACTGATCTCCAAAAAATACAAACCATATCCTCAGATGCTTACTAGTAGTAGCTTATTAGTAAAATTCAAAAAGCAGAAAAAACTAAGTACCACACGTATCAACTTAAAGAAAATAAGCCATTATGTGTTATATTATGTAATCTTCATCAAACAACCTCATTATATTTAATTAAAGAAGAGTTGGAGATCCGACTCTTTGAGACCAGACAAGTAAAAATCATCCTCCGTTAATTTTCGTAGACTTAGAACCTACGCCAAAATCAAAAGAAATTTTTCAACTTACTTCTATATACTAAAATTAAAATTCAAAAGCCTCATATACCCAAAACCATAAGCCAATGTTTCCAATGGTAACAATATGGCTACACCAGAGCTTACTGTGGTTACCAGCCCCAATGTGTTTGCTGTGGTTCAGATCACCACTTATCCAATTACTCTATCTTAAGAGGTGTTCCTCCAAAATGTGCCATTTGTTCTTAAAACCATCAAGCTAATTACTAAGGCTATTTACAAAAACCTCTAACGTCGAAAAAAACAACAAGTATTCTTATCGACGAAAAATCTAAAAACTAATTCTCAAATATACCAAGTAGCCACCCAAATAATTACTCATTTTCTAATCAGCAGATCCCTCAAACACAGACTTATGCTTATGTGATGTTTAGCACATCGATTCATAATACAATACCTCTCCCCCTCCGAATCTCAGGTTTCAGATATTAATACATTAATGATCAGCTTCCTAGTCGACTTTAAGTATAATAAATCCATTAATAGTCCTTCTTACGAAAGTGATTTCCAACCTACTTGATAAAAATGTCTAATAATAAAAATAATAACTCTATTGCAGATAATTTTCTACTTATTTTACTTTTCATTGCAAATGGTCTTATAAAACATGCTCATGAATAGTACGTTTACAGTATAAACATATAGATACTCGTATTGCCTTTATCTCCGAGACTATGGATTATTTTAAAATATATATATCCGGATTTAAATTAATCAACATAAATCATCACGACAATACTGCCCATGGTGATATGTCTATATATGTTAGATTATTTATTGCGTATCAACCTCTGCCAAGTCTTTCTCAAGATAACTTTCAATCTTGCTCAATTCAAATAAAACTAAATAATATTTCTTTTAATATTTTAAGAACCTTCAAACTGATTTAAACAATATGGAAGACTGGTATATCAAATGGCGATTTAAAATGAGCCCTATTAAATTTACTCACACCCCTTTTACTCTGTAAATTGTTCCTTCACTAGAAGTAACTCTCAATTGAGTTCCAATTCCTTCCTCTACTACAGTTAAATACCTTATTCTTACATTGAATAAACGATTAACATGTGCCCACCATATAAGAGATAAATTACTTTTCTGAACAACCGTCTTCGTACCCTTAAACCTCTAATTTCTAATACACACACTTCACTTAATATCAAACTTCTCATTAACAAGATATTAATGAAGATAATCTGGACGTACGATCTTCAGCTGTGGGGTAGTGCAAAAAAGTCCAATCTTAATAAAATCCAAACCTTCCAAAATATTGCCTTAACAAAATTAATAAACGCTCCTCTATGCATATAAAACTATACTCTATATTCAGACCTGAAATTATAAACAATTAACAAAATGCTAAATGTTTCTATAAAATATTTCACGACCGTATCTCTTTGCATTCAAATCCATGATTAAAAATCTTTCATCTCTATCAATTTTAGGTAGCTCTCCTAGACGCTTTAAACGTAATTGTTGCAAAGATCTACTATAACCAATGAAATAATAAAATAAAAAAGTATCCAAATAACAATCACTTCAACATGAAAGTCCACAATGAAATCATTAAGGGGTGGCTTCTTTTCTTAATAAATGTTTACATGTAATCTGTTTATTATATCACATATACTTATTATGACAGCTCAAAGAAATTGTATATTTTGACTAAAAAAAAAAAAAAAATTAAAAAACAAAAATTCTTATTGAAAAAATAATAGCATATTTCCAATACTTCTTTTTTACAATTTTAACACATTTCTTGTATATAATTTATACATAATCAGTCTACATTATATGTCATCTTGACAATAGAATACTTTTTTAACGAGTTCCCATTACTTTTAAATATATATATTATATTTCACAAAATATAAATAAATATATTTATTCATGAATTTTTAATATTTATGAAATATACTGTAATGAATATGAATTTGAAAATTTGAAAAATAATAAACGTAAATAATATTAATATAGATATAATGGAGTTGGTTTAGAAATCCTATTATTTTTTGTATTATTGAATTTTAAATAAGTTGGTATCAACAATAATTTTAATGTTGAATTCAAAGCAGTAATAATTACGTAATTATATTAGTATACCTACTGAATATAACGCTGGATATTCTTTTAGGTCTTGTATTTTGTTTTTTTTTTAATATTTATTAATATTCTATTAACGTTGTTTTGTAGTCATATACTAGTAATAACTTATTTTTTAATTAAATACTTCGATTTTTAAATCGTATTATTAACAATAGTATAAACTAATATTGCAATATAGTTGTTGCATTATACTTCTATATTATCAGAATAAGAATTTTAAAAAAAAATTACATTTATTAGCATAAGTAAATTTAATAAACATACAATAAGTGTTCCTTGATTTGTATAATTCAATTTTTTTTATTCATTAAAATGTTGTAAGTTTTATATTTTTTCCTTGATCATGTTAAAGTTAAGCAGCTATTCAAATTATTCGGAATAAAAGTGGTGTAATGATATATAACAGTGGTGTGCGACCTTTTTTGATCCATGACCCTCTAATTAATTAATTCCAATGAGGTGATCCCTTCCTACCAACATTATGTAAGTGTATAATATATACTTACTTAATGTATACGAACATTTTATTCATACACATTAAATCGTTAATTTTAGGCAATTTAAATAATTTAAATAATTTAATTAATTGAATTAATCCTAAATATAAGAAAAAAAAAATTACAAAATTAGAGGTTTATAAAATTTAAAATCTAAGTACATTTAAAATTATATAAAATAATATGCAATGCAATCTTCTTGAAACTACTATTATACTCAATAGCGTTTAATCTTGAAAAATTGATGTAAAATGAATCCATTTTTCGCTACGTTGAACACATAAAAAATATTTTTATTAAGGTACGAACAGAAAATTGTGGAGTACGTTTCAGTATAGTGATTGTGATTGCATACGTTCGAAGTCAATGTTTGTAGTCGATTGTATATACCAGGGGTGGCCAACTTTTAAAGGCTTATAGTCGACTTCTGAGTTTTTCTAGGTTGTCACGATCGACCAAAAAAAAAATAAAAATAGGTTGTAACTGAGCAAAAATATATTTTATATACATGTATGTTACACTTCCTTTATTCATTCTGTTTAAAATACCAATAAGTAATAATAATTTTAATTTTATATTTTTACATACATACACATATATACATATATTTACAATATATATTTTATCAATTTATTAAAATACCGTTATTTAATACGGAATATACATCAGAATATGTACAATATGCCTATATAATTATTCGATCTCAATGTTTAATTTCGTTTTTTATATTTAATTTTTACTATATATTATTCAAAATAAATTCTTTGTTAATTGTTATTATTTTAATTTTTATATTTGTGGGTTGAACAAATATATAAAAATTTACAGAAAAGAAATATCTATTTTTTTAACTGTTTTCTGAAAAATATGAAAAAAATTGAAAGAGAGTCGTGATCGACTCGAACTCATGTCACGATCGACCTGTTGGCTACCCCTGATATATACTTGTGTCGTCAACATAGGCGGGACATTTAGGGAGTATGAGGGAGCAGTTTCCTCTTCCCCCAGAAAAATATTGAGAGGGAAAACTCATAATTTTGCCCCCTTCATAAATTAAATATTATTAAAATAATTTTTAATTTTTATAAAATATTTATGTTGAAATTACTATTGTACAGTTATATAAGAAAATCATATGTTAAGTCAGTTCAAAATTATCAATATAACCATGAATTAATATAAACTAATGTAAATTCTAGAAAACTGTATATTAATATAATATTATGATTACTTTTAAAATATAACAACATATACCACATATTTTTTTTTTTATTAAGATGCAAATCTGTACTATTTAGCACAATTAGGGCCGTTTTTACAATGTCCGGTTAAGTGTCGGTTATGACTAACCGGTAGAATTCTGTCGGTTAACACATGATATATTTTTCCGGTTAGCGTTATTAGGCATTTACCAAACATTGTAAGAACGGCTCTTAGTGTATGTGGTTATAGTACAAAAATAAAATGGAAATAGGAATAAGAAACCACCCATTAGTGGCACTTGACTAGGAAATTATTTAAATATAAATCATAAAATAATAGGAGTGTGAGATGTTATCTGTTATTATTGAGATAATAAGTAAAATTTAGGTGGAATGTATGTGTATTAGATAAGTTGAATATGCGAAAATTTTTATATGGGTCAGTAAATTATGATTAATTTTTGCCTACCCGATAATATGAACCAAGTGCCGCCTATGGTCGTCAATATAGTAAAATGGAGAAACAGTTTGTTTAATACAGTTAGTTGAAAAAAGTAATTGTAAAAAATGTGAAATCACTAATGAATACAATATTCTACCAAATATATTATCTTTAATTGTTATTGTCTTAATTTTGTGCTAAATTATTGGTGACTCATGGTACAATTTACGATACCCAGGTTGTGTACCCTTGATATACTGTATAAGATACGAATGTAATAATGCAACTTCTATAATTTTGTAGTGCACAATGTCAATGGAAGCTAACGTATGTGCATTTAAAATAATGTAAGTTAAGAATATTTAAAATGTTTAATTTGAAAAAAGTAGTTGAGTCAAAGGCTTTTTTCGAGTGTAAAAATTATTTACGTATGTAGTATGTTATAATGGCTTTTTATTATATTTAACGCACATGCATTTATACATTTTTAACATTTTTAGGATTATAAAAAGGAAATACTTTTAATGATGTGCTGTAAAAAATATAATTAATCCGAATCTCGGATTTAATCTGTTTTATCTGGGTTCTTAGATCAAATCCGTCAATCAGAATTTCAGATCTATGTATCCGAACTTTGAATCCTATCCACTAATTTGACTTTTTGGTACACTGATCCAAATAGCTAGTCAGATTTGTTTATATAATTTTTAAGAAGTAGATAAGTATTCTAATATTTTTTTTTTAAATTTTTTTTTCTAAAAGAACAAACACAACAGATGAATATTTCGAAAATATTTTGTACTAAAAGCGTAATAAACAGTTTAATAACTCAATTTGTCATCAAAAAATATTTGCTAATTCAGCTCGTGTACTATACTTATTTCATTACAGTGATTATTTACTACCTTGATAATATATTGTACAATGTTTTTAATTGTTGTTTGTATAAAATTGATTTTGAATATATTTATGGAAGTATGTATAGAATAAAAATGAATTTGTTGAAAGCACAACAATTTTTAGCTGGATTACTAACATTACAGTTATTCCACAAATGGAGTTTAAAACAAATAATTTTTAAAAAGAATAACATAATATTGAGAAAATATATAAAATAATATGAAAAATGTTGTCAAATTTGACTACTCTTGCTGACTCTAATAACATATGGTGTTCTATTGTAGGTTTATTGGCAAATTATAACCTAATATTAAAATCTATTTTTATTATAATTGTCTCAATATATTATGTAACATATAACGTTTTTTAGGAACTACCAATATTAGATTATTTTTAAGCTGTTATTGTGTCAGCTTATTTGTAGTAGTGAAAATAAAACTGTCAATAGACCATTGTTATAGAAACATCATTATATAAATATATATAAAAAAACTTTAAATGTAGGAACAGTAGCAACTAGCTGGAAACACCTAAGATTTTTGTCAATGTTAATTGCCTGAAAAGTGCTGTATTTTCATAAATGTTAATATTTTTCATAAATATTTAAATGTATAAATAATTATCATATTAAGTTAATAATTATCTTAAACTAGAAATTATTTTTTAATGAAGATGGACTTTCACTTTATCATATTTTATAATTAATTAAAATATAACCTTTATTGATGTCACTAAAAATCTAAATTCTTCATCACCTACTGTTTTATATTTATATTTGTTTCAAACTCATTAATATACATCAATTATTTTTAAAATTCAAATTTTAAAAACTGTTTGTATAAATAACAATTACATAAAGCTAGCAACTTTAATACGACACGTTTGCATTACATAATATAGTCTCGGTCATAGTACGGTGAACCTACCTGCCTGACGATACCACATAATTGCTATACATTTTCAATAGTGTTTCGGTAAGTAATAGTATTCTCAATTTTAATTTTTTTCAAAATTATTACTTCGTACCTTTGATTACAGTAAATATCAATTTGTGATCAGAAGAAAATATGTTTTGTATACTCTTTCATAATGTACCTAAACTCTAAGAAAAATTATTAAGTTTTTATTTTGTATCTCAAAAGTATTATTTTGATTTTAATTTTCAGATTTCTTAAAGTGTCGACTATATTAATTTAAACTATTGAAATCGCACAAAGTTTAACTTACGTCAACATTTGATTGTATAAGAAAAGCCGTAAAATGTTTGTTATTATACTTGTGTTATTAGACTAACATAATCAAAATTAAAAATGTATAAAATAAGTACGAGTAAATAGTCCACTGGTTATGTATGTTTATTTGATTAATTACAAATGCATAAATCGAATTATAATAATTTGATGAGTATAAGAAATAATAAATAATTTATATACATCTGAGATTTTAAATTTAGAACAAATAACTCGTGTAATAGACGTTTACTAAAAAAAAAAAGACTATAGAGATTTATTAAAAGTATCCTCGAGTTCAATAAATTCATAAAATGTAAGGATGTTAAAGTATACAGATTACTTAATTACTCGATTTTAATATTGAGTATTTTTTAGAGGGAAGTAAATGTTTGACAGGACGTTATTAAGGAAGTATACGGTTTTATTTTCAAATGCAGTGATCTCATAATACGCATAGTTATTAACGGGTAACTTTCCCCTTTTAGATTATTTTATGGGTATCCTTTTTATAGTCGCGTGTAAAATGTAGTTTTATTTACTTGTAGTATGTTAGGGTAGTGTAGTAGTATAATAATGCGTATTCGTAAATCATTATTTTTTTTTTTTAATTAAGTCAATGTTACCGGTTTTTGTCGACGGTTTCGCCAAATTATAAGATTCACAATTTTTTTCGTTTTCCTATTACGTGTAATCGTAAAAACGAGCGTGATTATTTTTTATTTCCTGCCTGCAGATGTTTTCGAATGCGTTTAGGACATATATATTTATATATAAATGTCTCGTAGTAGAAGAGATGACAATGGCTATTATGCGATTTGGCGGCGCCGAGACTGGAAGAACACTCTTACTACATGAGTCATATAATAACAGTGTTATTATATTATGTGTGCCACTGGTAGTATTATTATCAATACAGTGATTCACGTTGGCAAGTTTTTATACGGCAAGACCGGTTTCCGCGAACATTCATTGTACACACTTTTTAATAACATCTAAACCATTTCCTCTTGGTCTGGGCTGTTGCGATGAGTCACACAAGAATTTTTGAAAAAACGTTAGATGTGTCAATAGCGTACTCGTATTATCATCATACAAAATACAATAAATTATAACGCATGGGTCGTACAATGATTTGTCCGGCTTAGTAATTATTAATGTTTTCATACCTTAAAAAGTTTACTCCGCTAAATTATGCAATCTTAAAAAGTTTGAAAATTATTGTAGATGTCGAATGTAGATCTAGAACTGATCATTTAACACGCATATTTTGTATGTATATGTTACCGTCAATGTCGTAAATTCAGGTAATGATGATATTGACTAGCTAATTAATATAGTGCCTGGGTAACTTGGTCATTATCTATAATCAACATATATTTGTAACATTGACTTGATAAATCAGACGATGTTATAATTTGATAGATTGACTAGTTACTATAACATATCCTATCGACGTGTAGTCAATGTTATCTTTTATCGTTTTAACTTTAAAAACCCACGTTAAGATTAGGTATCTGTTTTATAACGAATAATAATAGGTATCTTTTATAGTTTAAATACTCACGGCAACTAACCTAACATAAGTATTGTTACAGTCTACGTTATACTTTTGTATAATATAGTTTATAGTTTCGTTTAGTTTTTCGTTTCGAAAAGTGTTGAATTGTTTTATTAAAAAAATGAATTCAAATGACTTTACAACGCATTATCTGATTTATTGAAAAATAAACGTGAAGATAATAAATCATTTTTAAACAAAGAGGAATATATGTTACAAGAATACAAGAATACATAAGATTACAAGAAGTTAAATTAGCTAAGGAAAAAATTGGGAAGAAAAGTGCAAAGGATTACAGATACATTCGTAAGTCTGATATAATAACACTCAATGGGCAAGAACGACCAGGTTGGTTGTTAGTTTTTCATTGTCTAAAATTATCAATGGCTACATAGTTTTAGTCAATAATGACAATAACTGGTCAATCATAAAAATTATGTATTAATATTAAATTTGTTCTATTATTGTCTATCTTAGTTAGGTATTCTCTAAAATGACTAGCCAATAATATCAATGCCTATGTAAAACAGTCAGTGTTAACATAGACTAGTCATTTTTAACAATACCTAATAATCATCATTGGCGGTAACATATATATGTATAGTAAGATTGTAACGCAATACTTATATTTTTTTCGGCGATCTACTCGGCTACTGTCTAAAGTAACTATCGGCTAATACTACAAAACGGACATTAGAACATGTTACTTTTTTTCGGTTGTAAAATAATATTAATTTGGTGTAACGTATGGCTAAAAAATATTTTAGTTATAACTTGTTATTAACAGTGATGTTAAAATTATTTCTATATAATACGGATGAGGTTGTCATCCTTGTCGTTGCCATAGAGGAAATTTCATTTTTCCTTTTCTTCCGCGTGTAACTATGCGATGATAAATTTAATAATTGTGTTATCCCAAATTTTGTTTTCTTCCTCACTAAATCTGTGCGCAGATACTACACCTGAAATTAAATGATACGTAAATTATAATTTTGCTTACCTTAAGGTTAATAACCTAATTTCGAAGTATGAAATACCAAGGAAATTAGATGTTCTAGAAGTTCATGTCAAATTTTATACGTAACATCACTATAACATATACTGTATACATGTAGGTGTATAGTATTTAATATCGGTTATCTGCATATATTTGACTTTAACCTCGTCCATCATTTAGTTTATTAATTATTCACTAATTAAACGCTTTTTTTGTTGAGTGTAAGCTTATTATTATATCTTACAATCCATATACATTTTGGTATAATTAAAATACCATGTACAATATTTATCATTATGACTAATGGGTTTATTTTATGATTATAAATACGAATCATGTGTGTTAAAAATTTAAATCAGGTAAATGGACACGAAAGTTCTTTTCCTTTCATTTCAAGTTTTCGGATAAAATTTCTTATGTAATCATTATGAAAAAAAGGAGAAAAAGTTAATAAAAATCCAGCGTAATCAATCACCTATAGATGATCTAACAGTATTCGCCGCCGTTTAACTTTAAAGCGATGTGTTTACACTTTACACTTAATATCTATTGTATTCGTATTATAGTGATTTTCCTTACCTTTATTATAAACTAGATACTCCTTTTTATAGACTTGGTAAGCTTTAAATATTTTTTGTAAGTAAACACTAATTTCTTTTCACTTAATACAATTTTGGAGCCATGTGACCTATATTCGAAAATGTGCCTAAATTTATAAAGTTCAACTAGTTTGATATAATCATAGATAATGTGTGCAATTCTATCGTGAAATAAAATACGTATAACTGTCTTTTGAGTATAAGTGTATTATGAAAAAAAAAAACTGAATATTTATGTTACAATTCCAGTTTACGAGTATTAAAAAAAATAATTTTCAAATAAATGCTGTAAGTTGAATATTTTAAAAAAACTTGTAATTCCTACATCGTTAATCTAGTCTCTAATTATATTATTCGAAATAATTAACACATACATTTATTTTCAGTCTAATACAAAAAAAGGTTCATAATATTGCTTGAGGTTGATTGTGACTAATATACTTATATCAATAAACTTAACTATGATACCTATCATTGAACAAGAAATATTGGTCTAGAGTGTTATAACAACGAGTGATAATTAATATCCTAAAAAAAAAATGAAAATATTGCCACGCATCAGAGGTTTAATTGAAAAATGTGTCATTGCAAAAATAATCAGCATCATTGAGTGCACACAGTATCATGATGTTGAAAATATTCAAATTGCGCAAGCAAATGGACGGGATTAGAATTTTAAAATAATCTGGAATTCTTGGTGTTATTTGATTGAGTTTTTTCAATAAATGTTTTTATATTTTAATACACACATTATTTTGTTGTACATTAATAATTTAAACCCATTTAGAAGAAAACCCGTAGAGGAAAAAACACATTCGTTTCGATTTAAATCGAATAGAAAAAAAAAAAATATATGTAAATATATCTTACTTAAATAAACACTAAGTTGATTACTAAAATTTTGGATTCGGATGATGTTAGCTTAGTCTTTTTTTTAGTGAATTTCGTTTGTATAAAACGTTCGCGTGATAAAAAAGTTTATTGATTAGTAGATTCTAGTGTTACTATATCGTCATCAGTAATATTTACCTAATAACCTAATAAATGTTTAAATCGTATGTTTGAAATCGTATTTTTGCAGCGCTGTATTAAAACAAGTGAGTAACGTATATTCACTAGAATAACAAGTCACAAATGTTGCCATTGTTTTTCGAGTTCAACCGTAATCCATTAATATAAATTACGACAATGACTGAAGAAGAATGCTGCCCATTGTGGACTAGGTATACTCATGTGAGACGATAAACCACTGTATATAGTGTTGACGACCAATTCACCAACAACGTGCCTTAGGCGTAATGAAGGACTAGCGATAGATCAACCGTTGAAACTCACAATTCAACACTATTCTCTTGATTAGATGTATTATATTATTATATACATATATAATAATAATAATAATAAATTGAGGGGTGCATAATATATTATGCGGGAACATTTATTAAAGTGTCAGTGTAATAGTGGTTAAAGTTAACTAATAACGCGCGTGACTAAAGTTAGCTACAAAGAAGAGAACATTTTTGGTAAATTACAATATTGAATTAAGGCTTTCATAAAATGTATTAAAAAATGTACAGTAAAAAATATCAATGAATTATAACAATACATTTTTAAAATAAATCTCTTTAAAAATGATCAAAATTAAAAGCGTTTAAACAATTAAAATTAATTTAAAATAATATGCACCGTTTCCATCAAATATGGGATGTACCTTGTTGTATATTTTGTTTGTCAATGTGATAAAAATGCATCAGAATTGCAGTTTCCTTATTAAATCACAATACACTTATACTACTAAATATTTATTACTTATCCGTTTCGGGTGAAATTGTATTTATTTTAGTCCTTATGTGATATTCACTTTACATTTTTACTTTTCTATAACTATATAAGATATTACGAAATTATCTTTATGTTTTGTTTGTTGTAGTTACCTTTAAGTTTAAAGAAAGAAATTCAAATTAACAGGATACAAATAATGGGAATCGGGCCAGTAGCCACTCGTCTTGCTTCGCTCACTTTGGCGCAATTTAGTGCTGCGTGTTATTATTTCTAATTCAAAAATAATTATTAAACGTTATGTATTAGAAAAAATAATTTCAACAGAAATTAGTTAACATTAGTATCCATGGTTATGTTCAGAAATTGTACGTAAATAAAAAAATAAATAAATTATATTATGACTAAAATTTTTTGAGTTTATTTGTTCAGTAAGAACACATGTTATAATTAATATAATATGGTTTTAAATTCTTAAATTATGTTTATTTTTCAATCAACGTAACTTGATTAAATATTGATGCATATAAATTACCTAAAAAGATTTAAAACGTAAATTTGAAACCAATTTTACGGTAAGCGTATTTTCCTAAAGACTTATAATAGAGAAAATAAAATTTGTAGAACTTACTCGGATTAAGCGTTTATCTTGTACAACTGTCCAAATTGTTCTTATCATATAAATTGAAATGCTAAATAATTTGATTTATAATAATTATCCTCCATTAAATTGATTTTATAATACTACGTTTAAATAAAAGTTTTTAGATTTTTTTAGTATTAATATACGATTTCATGTAATATGCTTATGTTTATGTACAGCCATGATATTATTCAAATGTTACTGTATTGATTATATTGAAATTGCTCACAGTCATAAGTGAAGTATTTACTAATTAAATACAGAGGTTTCAAATTAAATTTGATGCGTATTGGAGAAGTTGAAAAACCGGAAGAAAACCTTAATTACTCACGTACAACAATTATTTGTAGTAAGTTCTCGATAAGTGTATGTAAGGACTCAAAGGTAAAGCGTTTTAGAGATTATTAATACTTAATAAAATAATAAAAAAAAATTAAAAATAATTAAATGGTTTAATATTTATAAATAATCAAACAAACAAATATTTTATATGTAGAAATAAATAAATAAATGCTTTGTCTGGATTTATTATTATATTTATAAAATACGACCGATTTTGAATTAAAAATTAATCGTCAGGTATATACAAAGTCAATAAAATCACGATCAAATATGCTCCAAGCTAAGTATTTATTTATTTCTATACATAAACTGTTCGTTTATTTATTTATATATTTATTAATAATTTTAAAACAATGTTTGTATGCAACTATTAAATGACTCTCTGAGTATCAGAGTAGAAGACTTATTTGAAAAAAAAAATTGAATCTTGAAAGATAATAATTTTATTACTTTTATTACTTTACATTATTACTTTGAGTACAATAATATAATGAAATCGATTTTTTTCAATTATTGTATACTTAAATAATTTAAGTTAAGATATTTGTAAAAGTTGAATCGTTCTAATCTTTAATTAATATAGCAATTTAATTAATAACAAATAATTTATTACGAATTAGTTGAAATAGCAGATATAGCATAACATAATATTTAGTGGTTTTTTATAATAATTATTTAAAACAAAGTATTTTAATTATTCTATCAAAGTACTGGAGTATTTATTAGACAAACGCAATTTTTTAGATCATATTTAAAGACATTTCTAATCGTGAATTGTTGTGCCTATTAATTTTATTTTCCTATTCGAGTATTTACTTTAACTTATGTATTTTTCACAATATTTAATAATTGTTGTACTACCTAATAATTAAATCGGTAGGACGAATGTCTTCTGTGCGATCATATTAATACTCAACTTGCATTGTTTGTTATGTTTCAATTTCCGGAGCTCTTTAGATTGTAATATTATGTATAATATCGCAAATAACCTTTCGCAAATTTTAAGGACAAGCACAAAGTTGATGTATTAGTTCATTGATGCGCACTTTGACTCTGGGGACTGTGGTATGATAGATTGTGCCTTGTGAAATAATATTGTTGGATTGTTATTGTACTATAAAAAATATGGGTTTGGCCGAAAGAGAATCGATAATGTATTGTAGGAAGCAAAATCGTTAGAAATCGAGTATTTTGATAAGACTATATTGAACTCAAATTGTAATTATGATTAGGTTTTGTGTTTTGTTTTCATCAATTAAATGAAAAATAATTACGAACTGATGTAATATATAATAATTTTATAAATAACATTTTTGTTAGATTAATAAACGAGGACAAAAAAGATTATTAACTGAACATTTATTTTAAAAATATAAAATTAAATTCTTAGATTTGTAACTTCGTAATTATTTATTATAGGAAAAAAGAATATAATATAAAAAAAAAAAAAAATCTAAAATTATGGTAATCTTTTAAGTATATAAATATGTTAACTTATGGCATGCTCGTAATAATATTTGAGTTTGATGTAGTGATATGAACTAGTTATATCAAGAGTCCAAGTCTACGATCATCCAAATCACGAGGACAGTCCATACATTGATGCCTCACTAATGTGCACATAGTATTGCATTACCGTCTGTGAAAAGTATAACATTAACTGTTTGACCGACTTCTAATTTAATTGCTTCTCATTTGATATTGGTCACTGATGACAGTGTCAATAAAATAAATTCAGCTTGCTTACTCGATTGAAAACATAAATGAAAAATTTGTATTCGCGTAATCTACATGAATTCACGAGTACTATCCGTATTGAAGTGCCTAAGGCATTGTGTATTACCACTATGGCACCATGTATTGACGGAAGCAAATATAAGTAGGCGATGGCCGGATAGTCTGCCGGTGCCTATATAGTGATCATTATTTACGTTTATTGTATGTTGAAGTTTATTGTAGTTAGATAGATTATTTTACATAAAATAAAATGAGCACCGAGAGCAATAACGATTACAGATTTACTAATATTCATAAGTTTATGAGTTTATGAGTTTTAACAGCAATCAGTTGTAACAATTTACTCGTAATTTCATCTGTCTATTTAACTATATGAGATAATATTAACATAGATTTAATTAACACAAAAATATATTCTATACCATATAAATACATTGCTTTTGTAAAAATATCATTATTTATTGTGGTAAAAATAGTTTGTTATGGACAATTATAATTTTTTTTTTTTTAAATTTTCTCTTATGATTATGATTTAATAATAATATAAATTCATTTTTTGATATAATTTCCCTTCAATACGATATCTTATGAACTGCATAAAAAATAAATATAGTTAGAAATTTATTTTTTTTAATTTTGGAAGATATTGTTTCTATCCTCGCCCTTATATTCTATCCCTAAGTAAACCAAGTCTAAAAGTGAATTGTTTTGACAATGAGACACTCTCATTTATTTGCAATGGATAAGCTACACACATTACTTACGAGTCTCTAGTAGCTGTAAAATCCTTCTTTTTGTCAGAAGCGAAACATTGGACGTGATTTTCAAAAGAGTGTCACGTGTAAACTTTTTGGGAAGAGATATTTAAATGGCTTAAAAAAGCCCAGGAAGGTGTTATTTTCATAAATAAAAAAAAAAATAATAAATTATTTACTCGTTTTTGGTTTATGACGTGGATTTAAAAAATGTGATAGATAGTTATTAATAACACCAAAGAAAATTTTAATCACACAATTATTAGAAAAGAGAAAAAAAGTCGTCAAATTTACCCTGTTGTTGACAGGTTTGAGCCCAGTATATTTATGTACTGAAAACATCAATCTTTAACTTTACGTCAATGATAATAGAGAAATCCTGACATCGAACCCGAGCGTAGTCAGCTAACAAAGTTAGTAGGACACATAATTCAATGAAAATATTGATAATGCATATTGTACAAGGTGAATTTTATTAGTTTGCAAAATGACCGTAAAATATTAACGAAATTGAAATCAGTAAAATGATTAAAAAAAAGATTATTTTACGCATTTTATTTGGATTTATTGTGTGATACATAATTATAACTTATGGTACTTTTATTATACTTGACATTGCACGAATTCGAGTTGAATAAATTATTGGAGCGAATTAAATTGCAGAATATTAACATAGTATATTAAAATCTTAAATAAAGTTAAGCATTTAAAATATTTTTATCAAGTTAATACTATTAAATGTTACTTGGGGACCATATTACGTGGAACTAGAGTTTTTAACTTAGGTTTGGTTCATAAAATATTTCAACGGAAATTTAAGGAGACAAGAGTCATAGAGAAATGGTTTTCGCTTCTCGCCTGTAATTGCGTCAGTCATTCGATTCGCAAGCTAATCCATGTTTACCGTTCCATTAAATAATAACGTGTCCGTTGCATCATTTCTATTTATGACCCAGTGGATTTTTATAGACTATTTTTTCTGGTCCCCTACTCCTTGTGAGCACATGATATTGGTGTTTAGCGGACTGTAAAAACCTAGCAAACAAACGTTGTGACATTGCGGCGATGGACTTCTCTGGGTCAGGATATTTGGAAACCTATTTCCGTTAATTTTTTTTTTTTTTCAAAACTATTACTGGAATTTATTTAATACTATAAATGTTTAACAATGCTGCGAATGGAGTTTAATTTCTATTTTTGCTTATTTTCTTAATAACAACTAATTTTGTCATTATAATTTTTATACCTCTCTCACAAAATTGAATTCATTAAATGTATATAATTATTATTATTATTTTTAAATTTAAATTTGTTTATATTGTGTAGGTAATACATAGGTAATGGTTGAGTTTAAAAATTATACTAAACGAATGACATATCATTTAGTTATTAGAAATTCTAGCATCCTGTGCATTAACGCCTACTATACTCTTACTTCCTGGAAATGTAAAGATATGAGTCATTTGAGTTCCAAATATTAGTCAACCTTATACGAAAATGTTCAAAATAATATGGAATTATTTAAATTAATTATTTCAGGTTAACGTTTATTTAGGTGTGTTTAAATCATATAAACGAATACATACGCACGCATATACACACACACAAAATATATATAGGTATAATACATATGGTAGAACATCAATACTAAATTAATATTGAAATTATTATTATAAATATCTAATTTTTTACTATTTAAAGAAAAAAATGTTATTATTTTTTTTATTAGGCAAGTATCAAAGTTATACTTGAATTTCAGTGTATGTATTTAGATATATATATACGTAATAGGTAATAAGAATTTTTTTCCTTTTTTTTTTCTTACGTAATTTAGTAAAAAAAACCAAAACTAATTAAAACTATTCAACTTTTGTGAACAATAATAACTTTTAGAGTGATTTTTATTGTTAATATGCAGAACATGTTAGTGAATAAATGCTAATTTTTTTTCAGAAAATAAGTTTTTATATTTTAAAATTACTTTTATTCCAATATTATATCTGATTCTAAATTCAATACAACCTCTAGATAGAATGAGACAATGTGACCGTTTCCTAGTCCTTGATCTTCATAGGTAACGACATAGCAGTATTGGTTTTGTATATTACATAATATATTATATTGTGTATTACGAATGCGTATTTAATTTGTGTATTTCCGTAAGTATTTTCCATTCAATTATAATCTATCAGTTAAAATATGTTTAATTTTGTATTTCACTATTAAAATATACCATAGATGTTATAGTAAAATATTTTAGGGTATATTAAATTTTATTTATATTATTTGAAACAATTTTTAGAAAAGGCACTAAATTACATGAACAAATTAAAACTTTTAATTTCATTTTTAGTGTAATTATGAAGATATTATTGGAAATAAATCATGATATTTAATTAAATAGTTATAAAAAATAAGGTTAGGTATACAAAGATAAATATGAGATATAATACAATTATTATTTTGAAAACCTGTCATGATAGAGTGGTGTGGCCAAAATGTATTAAGAGCTAATGCATGGTGCGTATAAATATTGTATTGGATGGATGGATAGGAAACTATTGGTAATCCATGCATGTAGTACTACGTGACGTCTTTTCATCAAGGTTTGTTAAATTATGGTTAGTAAGCTTGTTACAAAATTATTTTGAAACCACACACCTTTACGATAAATAATATAAAAAAACTAAATACTGATAAACAGCACTTATTTAGTTTTAAATTAATCAACTTAAAGTGATTGTTTTTATAAGTTAGGTGGTTGAAAGTTTAAGTTTAATCACTTTTCATTGTTTATCATAAAAAAGAACAAAATTATATTTATCAGTATACTTTAATATAAATATAAGTAAAAAATAAAATAAGATATTCCTCAAAAAATTGTATAAATAAACATTTTTGAGCATAGAATATACTAATTTTTAAAATGCGAGCAAAGTTTTAATGATCACATTGCACTATACTCATACAAAATATATTTTAAGTTAAATATAATTAATAATATGATATAAATAATAATTAAATATATTAAAAGCAGTTAATATATACTATATAATATATAAATATATTTATATATATGATATCTAGTATTTTAGTATTTACGTATTGTGTATAGTTTTCCTTTTGTATTATAACTTTGACGAATAATTAGTGTTAATATTTATAATGTGTTAATTAATATTTATTGTTAATTCTATAATTTTATTTCAATTACTATTAATTTTATTATTTTATTTTAAATTAATAATAATAATAATAATAATATTTTTTTATAAGCTGATTTGATTATATATATATATATATATATATATATGAATTTTTAATGATTATAGATTTACTTTATCTTTAATGGATTGATATATTTTAATTTTATGACTTTGAATTGTAAATATTCAAACCAACACTCTCGCCAAATATTTGATGAAACCACGTAAGAAAAAATTATTAAATGCTTCTTACGATTTTTGGTGATTTTTCATAAATGTTAACTGTATACTAGTTAACTGCATACTCGTGGTTGAATACAATTATAATTAAAAATAATTTAAAGCGATGAGTGACTTTCATTTGTATAAAACAAAGGATCACGGCGGCGTGCATTTAAAGAATTTAAATAAATATTATTATTATTTTCTTATCCCATCGTCGATATAGTTTTTGATAATTGTTTATTATATCGTCATAGTATAACATTCTCGACAGAGACGAACAATAACAGTTGTAGGCGAGTATATAAAATGCTAAAAAAAAGAAAATAAAAAAAATAATATAAAAATACGGTAAGAGTATAAACAAAATAATTTAAAATATCAAAGTGTGCGCATGGTCGCGTGTATAGCAGGTGAATATTCTAAATATGATTTCAGTTGCTTAACCGAACTACCGCTATCGTATCGCTATCGTCGCGACAACCATGTCTTGTATCGGGTGACTAATACAACACTGGTTTCCGTACGAAGTATAAGAATTTTGACGGTCGAAAGTGATTGGGTTCTTAAATGCAAATCAAAATCAATAAATTTTGCTCATCGTAAAAATTGCGTGCATCGAGTGGCTATAGTAAATTTATCGTATATATAAAACTTTTTAAACAACGATTAAATTACCATTTTTTCGGTGTTTTTTTTCCACTTTCAAAAATGCGTCTAACACTGCGTTCAGCGTGCAATTCAATTTTCAAACCAATCGAAAAATCTCTGGGGTAATATCGAATCACTCGACACGCTTAGAGTTTAACACTTTTCAATCAGCATCAAAATCATTGTTAATATGTTTTAAGCGCGTTGAACTCTGAAATGAAAAGCAAAATCGTTTGTAAGTAGGCTAGCATTAATTATTATTACATTTTTGGATTTTGAGTCTTACGGGTAAAACAAATGGGAATTCGGCAAGCTCTTATTATTTTCTACGTCAATTTTTATCGTGAGTACACGTAAATAAAATCAAAGAACACGAAACGTTCTCTTTGAACAGTTTTATTCCATGTGTATTGTTATCAATAAATATTGACTAACGATTACATTGAATGATAATATGTGCAGGTTTTGCGAGAAAAACCTTTTTAATATGTTTCTAAAAATTGTTATTAAAGGAATAGTGTGATTTTCTGATTTTTAATTAGAATAAATGATAAGCTATATAGCTAATATTAGTATATTTCACATAAGTTATGTACAAATCGAGTTTGGAAATTTTTTTAGTAATATGTGATTAACTTAGTTTTTTATCAATACACTAAATATTTAAGTAAAACATTTGTTTTTTTTTTTTAATATGCTTATAATCTGTACATTATAGTATTATATATTATAAAATATCTGTGTATGATTTATACATATTTTAACAAACCCATGAAATACAAATACAGCATGAGATATTATTTCTGTTTTCTATTTTAAATTGAAAATAATTTCAAATACATACTTTACCGTTAAAAATCGATTTATTAAATAATTTATAGACATTAGTATAGAATTAAAAATAAGACATTATACATTGCAATATTATGAATTAACACTGTAATATTATTTATAATATCAATTGATACAATGCCAAAATTGTAATTAATAATTTTAAAACCAAATAATCAAATTTTCGTTTAAAAATATAAATCGAATATGTATGATTATTTTATTGACTAATTATATATACATACTGAAATAATTTTGACATTCAATGTTTCTCTTATTGTCTTAGTTGACGATTATTTATTTCTATTTACACACAAATTGTCTAATAGTATAGGTTTGTAAATTAACTGGCGTTAAATTTGTATTTTCCGTTTATTTTGGCTCCCATGTTACAACCAAAGTTAACAAAAAGGAAATTTTATTGACATATTTTTTTATTTATTTTTTATTTTTTTTTGACACAAAAATTTCTCAAGTCGTTGATTTTTACGGTATGATGAAATAATTGATTGAACGGTACTTGGCCCAAAAATGTCACATTAATTGCACTTTGTACACTGAAATTTCGCTTTGACGAGGTACGAGTATAGAATTAAAAATAAAAATAAATATCAACCAGAGTTAATCGCTTCCGGTAAGAAGTGTCCGTGGTTTATATTTAGTTTTAATATTGTTTGTGTGTCAATATTCCTTAAAATGGAAGAATTATTAAAGAAAACATTTTATTGTTTTAAGAGATCCGGAACAATGTACGAGTTTTTACTTATGCAACCAAAATTGTACTTTCTCATCTTCTTAAATACAATAATTCTTGATGCATATAATTATTGAAATTAATGTCACTCTTTGAAAATAGAATTTTAAATTTTAAAACAGTTTTACTAAAATTAAAATTAAAATCAGTTTTAACTAATATTAAACATTTTACTCATAAATATAATTTATATATTATTACTTTATATTAATACAATTAAGTACAATTATTAAATATATAAATCAAATTTGCTCTAGTTAATTTTAAAGGATTCCCATTTAAGTCAGATGTACTTTAACTACATTGTGAATATAAGTTAATTTAATTAGAGTTAAATGATTTAACGACAAAGTTGGGAATACTCATATCGTTTGGTTATTCCGACTTTATTTAATTATTTTAGAACAGGCTATACATTATGTCTAATATTTTAACACTTAAGAATTGTATTTAAATAAAACACATAAGTTGTATTAATTTACACAATGTCTATTATGAATCAATGTTGATATAATTTATTATATAAATATATGTTTAGAATTTTTTATTGAATATATAAAATGTAAATGTATTTTATTTTTTTGGATTTAATCTACAATTAAAATTTAAATGTTTGTACTTCGTTTAAGGACTTATTAAATTTCTTCGGATTTTATACTAATCGAATTTAGTGATATCAATTAATAAAAGTGAAATATATATACTTGCAAAACATTGGGAAGAAAATATCAACTCGTCATCGAAATCGTAATGCCTTTTATGCCTAAGATAAACACGGTTTGTCATTTTGAATGAATCTTTTGTTACTTATATACCACTTGAAATGGAAGCATTTGCATCTAGAACTGAATTAGTTCGTCTCTTCTTCAATTAAAGACTTTCGAGAAACAGTAATGAATAAAAATCTCATATTAAAAATAAGTGGTTAAGACCAAATGTCGGGTCAACGATTGTAAAAATTAGGTCATAATGTATATGGCCATTTATTTCAAAATCGTCCACATTTAATACAAGATGAATAAGAGATCAAGCGGTTTCTTATTTTTAAATAAACCGTTATTCAATATTTGAATAATTACCAGTCCGTAAAATATAATTTTAATTATTTATATAAATTGGTATATTGTACCTGCTACAGCCGGTTAATTTTTGGAGGGGATACTTAAGATTATTTATTATTACTATGACAAAAAATATATAGACTTTTTACTAACGAATATTGCGTATTATAAAACCATATACAAATGTATTACAAAATTGAAAAATGAATATAATGAGTGGTTTTAAGTTTAGAATGTTTATTTATAATTATAGTGTTGTAGAATTAATACAAAATAATATATTTTAGGAATTTTAAATTATTTTTGACAGTTAAAATTCAATAAAAAAAAAAAAGAACTGGATGGGCCTCTTTCTGCTGTACACTTGGGGGTGAAGTGCGACTCTTCATAGGATAGGTCATTATAATGGATTTGTTAAATTTGAATGCAATGATAGATATCATTGTATACGAATAACGATTCTGAACGGAGTTCATATGTTTGTCTAGGATATAATATATTGTTATTTATAAACATTGTAAAAAGTATATTTTATTTTGAAACAAAAAATATATTTTTCAATTAGGATGGGTTGGCAGTTGCATACAGCGATATAGTTTGTCAGTCTAGAATATTATACATTATATTATATTTTACATGTAATTTTATGTCAAAATTCGCTGTTCAAACGCTTATAAAAAAAAATTGTGCCTATGGATTTTAATAATTTTTGAATGACTTTAATAACTACTTCTGTGGAATCTTCTATTAAATTTTCTAGTATTTTGTACGAGCCAAATTTTTTTTATCACCGATTATAAAAAAAAAATGTAAAAAAATCGAATATTTTAAATGCCTATAAGTGGCTTAATAATCAATATAATATTTTGAAAAAAATATGACATAAAGGAAATACCAATCTTAACAGCTGGTAGAAATTTCAAAAATCTGCGACTTATACTTTTTGAATTATAAAAAATATTTAAAATCGTTTGAAAATAAATCGCTATTTTATGCAATTTCGTAAATATTTAAATTTCAAACAGTCATAAATTTTTTCCTCTAATTCCGATAGAAATTTTTTTAAAGATTTTTGAAGAATAGCTTATAGATAACCTAGTGTTAAATTTTGAACCTTAAGTATGAACAGAAAAAATTGTATGAATTTTTATCTACAAAATAACTTGCAAATTATCGTGATTTTTACATATTTCGTATAAATTGGAACTTTGAGCACTTATAAAAAAAATTGTGACTTACGATTTTAGATTTTTTTTTATCAGTTAAGGAACAACTTATAAGAAACCTTGTATTAAATTTTCAAGATTTTCTGGGGCAGCCAAAAAAATTTTATCGTTATTTAAAAAAAAATACTTAAAAAAATTAAAATTTCAATCGTCTATAAATAGCTTAATAAAAGTCAAAATACTTTGAAAATTTAATGGTGTATAGAGAACGCTAATCTAAACATTTGATGAAAATTTCAAGTATTTACATCGATTAGTTTTTGAGTTATAGTAAAATAAAAAATTTGATTATGTCGAAAACTGGTTTTGCGTAAAAACTCCCGTTTTTCCCAAATTTTTTTATGGTTTTTTCCGTCGCATTTAAAAAATATTGGAAATTTTTTACTTTTGACCCCCCAAAGTACCAAATAGATTCACTTTCCTTTCAGAAAAGTTGCTACATAAGGCAATCGAAGCATTTTTACTGCCCCAAAACGTGTCGACAGACACAAAAAAAAAAAAAAAAAAAACACACATCATTGTAAAATCAATACATTCTTCACTCCGTTCAGAATCTAAAACTATTTCTAAGAGAATATCGATAAAAATGCATAATATTTTATTAAAAAAGATTAAGAATCACTTTATGAAAATGACGTTCTTTAATGTTTTTGCGTATGATTGATGATCCAGATGACATAGATATTTAAAAATTAGTTTTAAATCAAATACAGAACTATGTATTGTTTTGGTGTATAAATTAAATATCTCATGACTGATATACATTATAAAGCTGAAAGTTAATAAAAGTTAGTGGCGGCAAATAAAATATTAATATTTTACTTTAAGATTTTTAATATTATGGTAGTTTCTATTATAAATATTAAACACGTAATTTATTCTATACAAGTTAAATATATATTTGATTATATAATAAATAATTATAATAAAATGTGGTTTTCAAACTTTATCCGCAAAAGACACGTACATTAAATTGTGAGATATAACAATCAACTCGAGAAATTTATTTTAATATCTCTGGATTAATATTAACCGAACGGTTATTATTTAATAGTTTAGTGTAGCTTGCCATGATTTTATCAGATCTATTAATAGTAATTTACTAACCAATATTGATGATAAAAATAATGATAAAAAAATACTGTTTATTTGTGCGAATTATTATAGATATTATGATTTCTAATCTACTTATCTAAGGTTAAATTCACTAAATCTACGGTAAAACGTAATTTGTTCCTGTAGGACTGAATAATACAAACACATGTTTGACGATTCTATTTTAATGTAAATAATAAATGGCTTAAGACCGTTGTATTTAAATTGAGTTCCTATACCTGAACGAGAAAAAATAATATACTAATTGAGTCCCGGGTACAAACGGGACATATAACTAATTGAGTCCTGGGTTAGGAAATTAATAGTATTCGGATTGAGTATTAGTACCTATTGAATTCGAGGATTATTTTGAGTAGTATAATGAAAAAAAAAAATATATATTTTAAGTAAAATATAAACTCAACCGTCCAGAGTTCAGATACAGCGGAAATTATGCTATTCGACATTAAAATATATATTATTATCATACTTGTGCCTTATTAATGTGAGCCTCATTAACATATTTATTGGAGAAGACCACCAACAATTGTGAATCCTTTCATTTGAATATCAGTGCTATGTTTTATTTAGCCCGTTCAAATATTTACCATTTATAAACATTTTGTTAAATGTACAATACGAAACATTTATTAAAATAAGAAATGTTCATAATATTAGTACAAGAAATGATATAAAAGAAAAAGAAAAAGAAAATGCAGCTATTGCAATCAAGCATAATAACTGTATTTGAATATATACATTTTTATTAATATGAAAATTGTTATTTTATCATTATCTATATTTATTTGTTTATATATAAATTATTCAAATTATAATATATTTTACCTCTACATTATTAGATTACAAAATATTAAAATAAAAAAAAACATTTTTAACTATATTTGTAAATTTTTTTATGACAGACAGTTCCAATTCTGTAAAAATGGGAAGGAAAATGTTTTTTTTTTTTTAATTTGACGGGACTCAATTAGTATTGTATTTAAAATTTCATGGGACTTAGTTCGTCATAAATGGTTATATTGGGGACTCGTATATAGCCCTTAGAAGTGTAAACAATGTATTTGGGTATAATACGAACATTGGAAATTACGAAATAAAATGGCTATTTTACCTAGATATGTATTTATGTCAATTTATTATTTTTTTAAATCAAATAAGACTGTTATTAAATATAATATTGATAGAAAACAGTTTTCAATAGGATACAATTTAGACCACTTGTGGGGCTTAAGTCAAAAATGAAAATTAATTACTGCAAAAATTCTTTCGATTACTTTTTGATCGGGTAAAAGTATAGTTGTATTGATATGATATCAGAATGCATAATAACTATTATAGTAATATATACTATTATTGTTTAGAACAATGATTAATGACATGGTTGTTTTATAATATGAATAGCAAACAATCTTTTGTGTTTGAAAATAATGATTATTTATTAAAGTTTATGAAGTGGCTAAAAAATTAGCTAATTTCAACTAGACAGTCTACCATGACTAAGGTTTTAATTTTTCATTTAAATATTAATACGACTCATGAGTTATATACAAAAGAATGAGAAGTGTTGTTGAAGAATTATCCAAATCATATTAATAGTTTGACGTAATGAAACTTAGCATCTGAAAGTTATTATTTGAAACTAAAAAAGAAAAATGTTCATAGTAGTAATTATACAAAATTTTAAAATGCAATACAATTCATGAAACTAGAATTGAAGCAATTATAATACATTCACAAATTAACTAAAAATTGCGAACTCTGAATGTAGTTTTAATAGTTCAAATTTGATAATGATAACTAAAAATGAGTATCATTGTATCATGTTTTAATTGTGTAATATTTCAGTTTGATATAAAAGCTCTTTAGTGTAAGGATGTATTTAATTTTGTATTTATATCTACTAAAATTATTATCAACATAGGTGTACCGATAAAAAATAATAAATTACAATTAAAAATTTCAGAGTTATTTTTCATATTAACTGTCTATATTTAAATGTTTGTATTTTAGTTTTACGAAAGCTTTCAAGCAAAGAAGTAATAAAATGCTTATTACTTTTTTTATATATTTCAGATTTACGACTCATAAAAAAAAAACAAAAACCACCGATTTACAAATAAAATATCATGCTCTGCAGCTGTTAGATGACCGATTCCATGGTTGGAGTGGACTAGAATAATCGGGTTAAATGGGCTAAAGTGTCACAGCGATTCCTTAGCAACTGAATTGTTATCCATTACCACGATGAGGAGACCTTCTATAAGACACATGAGACATGTGTCATTTATATTATTATGCTCTATCTAAGTAAATAAATGGATTAGAGAGATCACACAATATATATTTCAAGAAATATTAGCTAGCTCCTATTCAGAATGAAGTATGATTTTGATTTGAATAATTAATTTTACTTTATGCTATTTTCACTATTTGGTTATTTATTTATTTATTTTTAATCATAGTATTTATAATGTACAATGTAGTGAGGTAGGAAATATAGTTTTTATTTTTTGCACTTATTTCACTAAAACATTTTAGTTCTTTACATTTATAGAACTTTAACGGTTTATTTAATATTTTTAAAATAGTAATTGCTATTCAAATTAAAAGTACAGGAAGTCATAAAAAAAAAAAATTCAATGAGTAATATTATAGGTATAGGTTTATTTTTTTGAAAATTAAACCTAATTTTAATAAATAAAATTTCATTTTTTTCATTTAATAAATGGTTTGTTTAAGATCGTAATTTATTTATAAGTTTTTTTTCCTATAAAGTAGAGTGAAATAAAAATAAAAACAGAACCGGATGGGCCTCGCTCTGCTACACACTTGGGGGTGAAGTGCGACTCTTCATAGGATAGGTCATTATAATGGATTGTTAAATTTGAATTCAATGATAGGTATCATTGTATACGAAAAACGATTCTGAACGGAGATGATATGTTTGTCTAGAATATAATACAATGTTATTTATAAATATTGTATAAGTATATTTTATTTTTAAACGAAAAATTTAGAAAAACCGAAAATTTAAATTGTCTATAAATAAGTCAAAATATGTCAAAATACTTATTTAGCCATGTATAGAAAACGTCAATATAAAGATTTGGTGAAAATTTCAAGTTGTTGCGGTTTTTCGTTTTTGAGTTAGAGCATTTTAAAAAATCGATATCTTTGTCAGTCTAGAATACATATATAATACATTATATTATATTTTACATACAATTTTATGTCAATATTCGCTGTTGAAAACGCTTATAAAAAAAAATTGTGCCTATGGATTTTAATAATTTTTGAATGACAATAAGAACTACTTCTGTGGAATCTTATATTAAATTTTTAAGTATTTTGTAGGAGCCAAATTTTTTTATCACCGATTATAAAAATAAAATGTAAAAAAATCGAATATTTTAAATGCCTATAAGTGGCTTAAAAATCAATATTATATTTTGAAAAAATATGACATAAAGGAAATACCAATCTTAACAGCTGGTAGAAATTTCAAAAATCTGCGACTTATACTTTTTGAATTATAAAAAATATTTAAAATCGTTTGAAAATAAATCGCTATTTTATGCAATTTCGTAAATATTTAAATTTCAAACAGTCATAAAATTTTTTCCTCTAATTCCGGTAGAAATTTTTTTAAAGATTTTTGAAGAGTAGCTTATAGATAACCTAGTGTTAAAATTTTGAATCTTAAGTATGAACAGAAAAAATTGTATGAATTTTTATCTACAAAATAACTTGCAAATTTTCGCAAGTTTTACATATTTCGTATAAATTGGAACTTTGAGCACCGTTCAGAATCTAAAATACGAAATTTAGTAGAGAGTGAGATACTGGAATCAGATGAGATATAACATAGTGGTTGGATGAGATATATGGGAATTAATATTTTAATAATTTTAAAATAAAGTTTTTAGAGAACGGTTCTGAGCAGAAATGGACAAGTGAATTTGCCTCTTTATGTCTAATTATAAATTATATTACTACTAGTGGACCCGACAGATGTTTTCCTGCATAATATTTCAAGCGATTAGGATATTAAATAAAGTATGAAATGAAAGACAAATATATAATAATTTTATCATTTTTTATTTTTAAATAACAACAACTTTTCTAAAAAACAATTCGTTATAATCAATAACGTTTGTTTAATTTTATCTTAATACAAGTTGATGAACAATATTTTTAGTCAATTCTTGAGGATTATATATGAATAAACTTGACGGTTTTCAAACGCGAGAACACGCCTCATATAATTGGTCATGTGAAAAGGCCGGATTTTCAAAATCCAACTAATAAATCGATATTGTTTGACCTTGTGACTTATTAATAGTCATGGCAAACGTCAAGCGAATCGGAAAACGCAGACGTCTGAATGGAATGGGTGAGTCTGAAGGGATCATTAGGATTCGTGGTAGGAGAACAACTTCATCTACAAATTTGCCGTTCTAAATTGTAGCTTCAAGAATATTGCCCATAATTCTTTTTTATGATTAATCTTCTATTGTTGCATAGGTTGGTGCATATCATATAATAATTTTGCATTTTTGCAAAACTTTAGTCATACCAAAATGTTTTTTTTATGTTGCACATTGCATCCGACCGCTATCAAGCAAAGTGGCTGCAATACCTGAAGCTATTGCTATCGCAGTATAATTTTGTAATCGAATGCGCGCAAGTATTATTGAGATGAAAAACATTTTTCCAGTGCCACCCGGTGCGTCAAAAAAAAAAAAGAATCTACCATGTTCTGCTGCAATTGACAAATTAATTCGATCATATATATTTTTTTGATCATCATTGAATTGCTCATTATTTTCAATGAAAGTAGTTAAAGAGACCGTATCGAACTGTAATCTCGCCGTTGATGATGTCTGTTGCTGGGTGGTTAGGTGAGGGCATACCAAAATGAATGAGGGGACATACTTGAAACAGAATACAAATATCTTCAATCTTTAGTAGTACCTCATTATATATTTTCAGCAAAAAATGGATATTGGGATCTTGATCATCGATTTGAATGCAATGCAGAATGTCATCGCTCTTGGAATCATTATATTCGTCCCAGAGGACAGAAGCTTGAGATGGAATGCATCTGTAAGTGTAATATCCCAATGGTTGTCATCTTCCAGTAAATGTAATTCGTGACACGCATCATGATATGGGTTGTACTAAATGCCATTAACTGTTCGCAAGTATTGAGAGGTCGGTCCAGGAACATTAACCAACAATAAACGCAAGAAGAAACATTTGTGTTGCTTTGGATGAACTCAAATTAAATTATAAATGAATAAATTGAATGAATGAATGCATACACGAAAATGCATTCAAATCGGTTCAGCCGTTTAGGTAGAGTTCAATTACATACACACGTACAGTAGAATTATATATATATATATATAAAGATTTATGTAAACAGTTGTATGCAGTATACAGTATTGGTAAATATATTTATGGTTATAAGCGCTAAAAAAATACGAATATGAATATTAAACATAAATAAAAATATGAATATTAATCTTAATAAAAATTTCTCACTTCACTCGACACTTTTTTTTCCTCGTTGCGTTCGAATAAATTTAATTAATCCCTTATATGTTTATAACTTCTAATAATACTATAAAATACAACACTACTAGATATACATTCAGCAAGCGTTTTAAATTGCATGATGTAAATTTAAGAACCATAAGCTGAATGTTCATACTCCATATTACAATTAATAAAATTTATTTTTTGAAATGTAATTTACTAAACTGAATTAGAAATACATTAAACACTGCGTACACTGTAATCTTCAACAGATAAATATTTCATTACAATTTTATAGTGCATTACAATTTTTTCCAATGAACTATTAAATTTTTTTTTTTTTTTTAGTTTTCCAGTTATTTTAGAAGCGTATATCCGTAGAATAATATTTTACATTAGGTATTCGTTGAAAATTGAAAATCTACTGAAGAGTATATAGTGTATATCCTTTTATACATACCAATACACTCTCTATATATACATACACACATAATTTCCTAATAAATTCGTAATCATTATACGGTCATACAAACTTTTTAAAAATAAAATTAAAAAATATTAGTTTACCAAAATAATTTTAATAAGTGAAAATATAAGACATGTGGAAATACATTAAAATATCAATTGCTATACATAATTAAACACCTACTTATTAGATTGTCATATTTTGAAATTATTGTGGATGAAAAATATTTTTATAATTTAATTAAACTATTTTGTTGATTATCATAAAAACTTGTGTTTGTTTGTCAGTTATTTTTGTGTTTGTTTGGATAAAATATTAATTTCATAAATAAAATATAAAGTAGAGAATCAAAATTTGACTACACGAGCATAAAATTAAGAATCCACTATAGCTACTAAATGTAGTATTACTTATATAGTAATAATAATAAGTTAGTAGATACCAAGTAAATATAGAGATAATATTATAATTAAAGTAAAAGAGACACTATTCATTATCACTCGAATTTGAAATACAAAACTTTACAGTGGATAGCTGCCGATTATTGTTGCTATTATATAAATCCACGTGACTGATTAATACTTTCAATGTTTGATAAATATTGTTTAATTAAACATTTTTTTTTTTATACTTAATAATACAATTAAATACCTAGTAAATATGTATTTAAGAAAGCTATAAATAATTAGTAAATTTAAGTAACATACAATTGCGTTTTATAGTTGCTGATGAAATCAACAACAAAGTGTTCTATAGACTTTTTAACAATTTATTATGCTATTTTGATCGCTTATAGATTAAAGTATTTTTGATGTGAATAAAATTCTTAAAATTATAAATACTTTTTTTTATAACATAGACTTATACTTACCTGAATCAACTTCTTAGTAAATACGTGTCATGGTTTTACATCCTGTAGTATAGTAATACTATTGTACCAAGTAACTAATATTAAGATGATTTAAATATTTAAAGACTATAAATAATATTATAATTATTTAATTATAAATAATGATAAAATGTATTTCTTTATATAATTTATCAAATAAATCAAAAATATTTTTGTTATATAATTTTTAGTGATTTCAAGTTACCAAAGTGCTGAATTTGAAATTAATAGTACTTTTTTAAAATAGGAAAGTAAACGAAACATTTTTAATTTGATTATCTTTTATAATGTATTAAAAACATATACTTACTCGAGGGTATCATATGGTATTCAAAAGTATATATTATAACGCTTCCCGAGTTCTGTTGATAACCAATATAATCTCATCACAAAAAGCTATTTTATTTATCAAATACAATGAACTGCGACCTGTAGTTAAACGTAACAGTTGTATTTATATTTTATTAATAGCTGCGTATAATAGGTAAGTGTATAAGATAACAACTATTAAAGCCACAAAGACAAGTTACTTTGAAACTTGAGAACTTTTATATTTTATTTTTATATAAAACGACGGATTTTATACTAAAATTATTGTCTATAAAAGAAATCTGCTGCAAGTCATCATGAATTCGCCATGTCTGTGATAACTCATATAAGTTTAGCAGATAAATTAATAATTTAGTATCAAATAAAATTAAAACAATAATAGGTATGCTATGAATACACTTTGACATGACTTTGAAGATAAACAATTAGTTACAGTCGTTGTAATTGGCAAAAGTCAAAACATTAAAAAAGCTATTATAATGAAGTCGTTGATTAGCTAAATAAAAATCATAATAATTGCAGTTTAGTTAGTATAGTAAATAATTAGATCGAGAGCTGAAAAAATTATTCGAATTACATTATTATGGAAAAAGGTATATTACGAGTATTTTCGGATGGGAAAAAACGAAGTTTACGATGTGTATTTAACGTAAAAAAAGTGATAATCAAAAAATGTGTTGCAAAATTCTTAAAAATAGTTCATAAAACGAATTCGTTAAATTACGTTATTTTTCATTGAAAATCGTTGAGGACAACAACTGTATGCCGAAGTGTTCTTGCACGGTGCTCGGCGTTTGGATATAATACTAGGACACAATGGTCGAATGTTAAGGTTCTACGGTCGAACACGTGTTTGTAAATAAATAATAATAATAATAATAATAATAATAATAATAATAATCATAAAATCAGTTTGCCACAGGAAAACGTTCCGCGTATGGATCGCACGGTCGACCGTGTACTATTATTATGTGTACAAATATTTTCGGTGAGTGGTGTGGGGGACCGATATAATAGACGGTGAACCGTGCGAAGCAGCTTCAGAGTCGTGTGACGAGCCTCGTACTCGGGATTGCCCGCTGTTTTGTTGTTATGTTGACTTATGAAAATTAGCACGTAATCGTGATTTTTTTTCATTTCTTCGTTTGATTTTATTTCAACGCTAAAGTCACTAGAATTAACCGTCGCCAGCAGTCCCTAGATGTTGTTAACATAATAATCGATTGACAATTTTTCGCGAAAATTCCACGTAATATACCAAGAGAAGTTCGCGCACACATATACCGTATTTGCGACAATCATGACGACTTGCAAATCTTGTGTCATGTTGGGCCTGTTGATTTTAGCCTGTACGTTGGAATACGTTGTTGGAGTACAAACGGACGCACAAGCAATGGTCAGTATTTTTTTAACGATTAACAAAAATCTACAACAGTAACATACTCTATGAACACCGTTACGAATCTATAGCTCCGTTGTTCGTTGGAGGTTATTGTCAATGTTTATATTTTTTCTTCCTTAAGCGAATCATTCGTATCTACCATAGTAGATCTTGTGATCTTATCATAATTTAGCATTATAGAACATATTTACATTTTTTCAATTATTTTAACACGACATGCAAGCCTATGATTCGTATTGAGTAATTGTTTTCATAATAAAGTGTTTAAACTAAAAAGATATGTTGATTGTTTTTTTTTCTTTCCCGGTAAGTTCATACACCCTGTATTTGGAGCTACATCTTTCCATGTTCAAATCAATCGAAACCAATTTAATATTTTACGGGTGTACATTTCGAATATACTATCTGTGAAGATAGTATTTTATAAAGTTAAAAAATAAAATGATGGGCTTTTCGACAAAATGTTAAGAAAAACGAAATAATAAATTGCAAAACGTTTCATTATTCCTACAATCATTAACAGCTGCATATATTGAATATATTTTTATTTCGAGTTGAAACGTTTAAATTTCCATTTTACTGTCAGGATTTTTTTAAAAACTGCATTTTCTGTAACATTTATAAACTTTACAGAGAACTTGAGTCATTTTTATCGAGTAGAAAAATTAAACATTTTTTTTTTTTTTATTACTCTTAATTGTTGGTTATATATTTTGATTTTATTACACATAATACACATAATTGAATTTTTTAGTTTACAATATAATGTAAAACGTTTACGTAGAGTATAACATTTTTTTTATTAGAAAAAAGTATTTAAATTTTGGTTATCTTACGATAGAATAATATGTTTTACTGTAGATTGTAGTCGACCATTCAAATAAAAATGTTATTTATTTATTTTAAATTTTATGTGATAATTCATTTTACAGATGTATTTATCTCAATTCGGTTATTTGAGTCCTTCTATGAAAAATCCGAATTCCGGTCATATTATGTCCGAGGAAACAATGGCAAGAGCGTTAATGGAGTTTCAGTCATTCGCTGGTCTAAACTTGACAGGTAAGTGCGTCATTTTACCTGACTCATCGGGTTATCATCAAAGAAATCAGATCAATGTCAGTGAACCTGAAAAGTGAATTTGCATTTCAAAATTATCGTGATGCGTAAAATTGCTACAAAATATCAAAATATTTCCGATTTTTTATTTTATTTTTTATCCATATAAGCATTATTTATTAAACGAGAACAATAATTGATCTTAGTGTACGTCGACGAGCTCATTCAGTGATTCACATTGCGACCCAAGGGCGTAAGCATGGAGATTAATGACCTTCCTTAACACTTCACTGTCATGGTTTTAACCGAACCCACACTGTAGCAATGTTTTTTTAATAGATAAACATATAAACAAAAAGTTAAAATACAATTTTTTCTGGTAGACCTTGAAACAAATAAAAACCCGTTAAATCAAACGTGTTTGGTTGGTTTTTACGCGAAATTTACCCACATTTTACTATGGACAAGAAATATGTAATTTCCATATAGTTCAATGTTTAGATAATCTTGAGTCATTTTTGAATCTCAAATTAAATTTCCCCGTTAGTCGCAGATTATTGAACTGCAAATTTTTAACTGCTTATTTATCATAAAACGATTATAGTTATGTAATATTATATTAACTATATTAGTATAATAATTATTATTTGGTTTAAAACGAATTCGAATCTAGTTATTCTTACGTGTGGATTTAGGTGCGTCGTGAGTCTTATATTATTATCATATCCTCTATGATATGCATTTCATCATTCTTTTATTATTTTTTTTTATCAATTTTTCCTTCTATTTTATTGAAGTTTTATCGGTGCAAGTTTCCAGTGAATTGTTCGAAGTAACCACCTAAGTTTCATAAAATTTTATATTAATTTCCTTGCCAAATATGATTAAAGTTTCTGCTTTCGAAGTAAATTAAATTGATAATAAAATTATAAAAATATTAAATAATATAATACTCTGAGCTAGAATGAAATCGTCGTCATTAATAAAAAACAGATATTATATTCAACATAAATATCTAATTCATAATAACCACTGACATTTTATTAACGCCGGTTCAAAGCTGATAGAAATTCTTTAAAAACATGTTTTCTATAATTGTTAGATTTAGAATTTTTAAAAAGTTAAAAAGACTTATTGTTTAAAAAGAAAAAAAATTCATTTGACTAGTTCGTGCTCTTTAAGCTTTTAAATCCTTATATTTGTTGTTCTTATGGTGAGTTTGTAAGATACGAATTATAACTTCCACCTGAAAAACTGTTTAACGGAATACCCAGGTGGTAGGTGTACTGCATAATTTGTATAGAAAAAAAAAAAGAATATAAACTATAAACACATTTCAAACAAAATACGAAATACGGTTGTGACCATTTTAAATAAAATAAAAACGATTTAATAAACAATTTACTTGAGTAAATTTGCTGAATAAAACAATAGCAAAATTGAATCATTGAATTGATGAATTTAGAATACCTGTTACCTGTTTAAAATTACGTGATATTGGTTATTAAGTCCACTGTGAATAGTATTTATATTAACGTTTGTACATAATTCTCAAAAATTATTTCGTAAAATTCATCAAAGACTTTTAATTTTCTACGACTTCGTCCAAAACCACGCGGTCACGTTACACATTATTGTTAGTTGTAAAATACTGGCGGCACTAGTCATCGAGACGACTGTGAATAGTAATATCCAACCTTATAAAAAAAATGTATACATATATATATAATGTAATAATCAATTGATACATTTGTATTCTTATTATTAACCCTATTGAAAAACATGATATAAAAAATTTACCATGTAAAAGTTTCTGAAAAAATTCGGTATTTAAATTGTCGTATGTTAACAGTAAAATTATGATTATACATAATATGTTTAATAAACATCGTTTATAATTATTCATTAAAATAATAATAATATACGTCTCTTCGTCAGCCATGTTGTTACAGTAAGCTATTTTTCTTTTGTGAATCGTGGCATTCGAGCGATTTTTATTCACCTGAACTTAACCTTAAGGATTACCAAGGTTTTAGTTGTGATTAAATTCATAATTCTAATATCCTTTCTAGAATCGAAACTATTAGTTATTGCATCTAAATCATTACATTTTGACATGAACTATTCAGTTAAAAAGACTTCTTGGTTTAGTTAAATTTAAATGGAAAATGTCATAGCAGGTATTCGTATTTAATACTTATTCAGGTTTTTATACAATTATAATTATATTTCACTAGTTCATTTTAATTTTACATCAACATATTGGTTAAATTTATTAAGTATTACATTTATGTTTTATTAATTGATATAACATACTCTCGTGTTACTTTAATTGATTAAAATCCAATAATAATCTAATAAAATTATAATTTAGATTTATTTTTTCAATTATTAAATATTTTACTCATTTATATATTGTAATGCTTTAATCCTAATTATTTTCTTAAAGTTAACGAAATAATATAGATTGATATTGTATAGATAAATAACGGGTAAATACATTAGAATATGATCTAAGCTTTTAATATTTTACTCAATAGTTTTTAAAGTCTAGGTTACTAATTAAAATAATTGATCAACATTTTTGTTTATAATTTTGCTATAGTTTTCAAAATAAAAATATTAGCTTAGTATATTTTTTTTTGGCTTTGTTTTGTATTTAACTTATTGAGTATCTTATTAAAAACGTAAAAGACCATTTTTTTTTTAGTAATATGATCTATATAATTTCTTTTTAAATTATTGATCTTATGAATTTAAAATCAAGTCCAATGATTATAATTATTTACTTAATGTATGCATATTATAATATATTAAAAGTTACGTTACTGAATATTTTTGAAAAAAAATGTTTGTTGTAAAAATGAATATTTGTTTACCAAAATCAATGGACTTTTATAACAAAACCACATATAAGTTTGAATTTAGCAAATGAGATTATCTTTGCTAAAGGGTATTGAAATTCATAGAATGTTTTCTTTAAATATGTTGAATTTTTATAATTTTTGTATAATCGACCATATATCCATCAATAATTAACGAATTATATTTTTATTGATTTTAAAAATTAATTTTATTCTTCAAATTCACAAAAATTATTTTTATTTACCGATTTAAATATTTCCTAAGTTACAAATAACTTTTCCTCTGTCGATTGGAATAAGTAACTAATATTTAGTATCCTAGTTTACATATCATTTTATTCATATAAGTTTATAATAAAAAAACAATTTAGTACGTTCATTTATATTATTTTCGTGTTTATTCGAAGATTCTATAAAATGTATTATAATATTTAGGATTTTGAACTTTTATTATTTCCACTTTAACATAAAATACTTTTTTATTATGTTTTTTAGAAATTAGTAAATAATAAAATGAAACATACTGTTTTATATTTTTAAAAATCTTATTTACATAACTGTTTTTCACTTTTATAACTCAAGAGATAAAGATTCTTTTGCAATGTAAAATCAAATTTTTCAGATCACAATGAAAATATCTGTTTTTATTAATGCCCATCGATAATTCTTTTGTTTGCATTGATTTATTTTTCTTTACTTGACACGATACATTAAAATCATGTGTTATCATATCTATATATTGATAAAATATAAAACTTAAGTGTAGTATAATTACATGTACATTTTTGGGCAGTGGTTGACGATTTGAATGCAATACTAATAAACTGTTTTATTGTATTTTTATATAACCTATTGAAACCATGAAATGGATAGGAGGGGAAGATATATTCCTAAATGGTTTAGTTTTTTTCAAACTCTGGTGGTAAATATTCGTTATTCACATGTTTCAATAATAAAAGTAATAGTTCATCAGATTTTTTTTTAGTATTTCGACTTCGAGGAATAAGATATTTCATACATAAGATGATAATATTACACGATAAGTCATGTCGAAAAATGTTGAATTAAAAAAAAAAAAAAAAATGTAGTACCATTCAAAGAAATTGTATTGAATGCGCATGCATATGAATAATATATTACGTGTTATATGATGTAGAAACGATTGACTCATGTGAAACCAAATATACCGAGTATTTAATGTGTATATATTCGACAATGAACCAATAATTTACCTATATATTGTTGTTTTTAAAATAAATAATATTCCTTAATTTAATGGGTGAAGTTTATTATAGAATATTATAGAAGTGATGTGTTTATGTGTGTGATCATAGATCTTATACATATTATTTTATTTTGCAGATTTTTGCAAAAACATATAGCTAAATTGTTTGAATAACTATAATCTGACGTATATTGATTTAATTCTAATGATGTTTATGACGTTGTTTACGATTTTGAAGGTCATTTGGATGACGACACTTTGCACTTCATGAGCATGCCTAGATGCGGAGTACGAGATAAAGTTGGGTTTGCCACAGACTCTAGGTCCAGGAGATATGCTTTACAAGGTAAATATAATATTTTATGTAAATATATATAACACATTATTGATATATAGTTCAGAACATGGCATAACTGACATGTCTATCGGAAATGTAATAATAATGCGATGAAATATACCATTAAGTTGAATATAATTTTGAACTGTAAAAATAAGTTTAATATTTTTATACAAGAAAATTAAATTTTGAATGAGAAATATATTATTTTAATGAGATTTTAAAACATAATTAAAATTATAGTTTTCCCATAAAACATAAAATGATGTATTAAAAACCAGCCCTTAGATAAGAAAAATAAAAAAAATTACTTTTTTGTAATTATTATTGTACCTTGTACTAAATAAAACAAAGTACAGTAGTTTGTAGTAACATAATTTTTTCCAAGAAAAATATTTTAATTTTTTATTAAATTGAATAATTTATTAAAATTATGGATTAAAATATTATTTTAGGACATAAAATAGTATTACAAAAGTTAGAGAAAAAAATATTTTAAATTTTCATTTATTTAGTATCGTTTAAATGTTTTACAGGGAGAAATTAATTTTTATAGCACAACTTTTTAAATTCAAAAAGGTGATTTATACTCTTTTTTGAAAATTAATCAAGTACTAAATGATTATTTTTAATCAAGTACTAAAAAATTAATTTAAAGAGATAAGAAATTATTTATAAGTGATGACAAATTAAGACAACATTTTGTAGTTTCATTGGTTTGTGTTTGTAATTGTTATTTGTTTATTATGTGCACGTATTTATTAAATTAAAAATAAGAATTTAATTTGTAGTGGTACAGATTTAAATAACATTATTAAGTATCTGAAATTAACTAACCAATTTGGTACTTCTACAAATAAGAATAAAATGATGATTTTTTTTTTTTTTTTGTTTTAAATTATAATAGGAACATTTTAATCAAAACGCGTGTATATATTTTTTTAGTAAATTCCTATAAATGAATGTAGATACATAAATTCGTTATAAAATTAATACTTTTAATTCAATATATGGTTGAAAACAAAACGAATTAATTATAAATGAGCACAAATAGCTTTTGTATATTCAATACTGCATTAGGTTGTTTTTGTGCCAATAATGTTATTTTTTAACAGGCATTCTGCATGAGTTCCATCACAATATGCGTGTTCTGTATCCACTGATTTGACGTGAAATACACGAATGGAAATATATTTTCGATGACATCATAATACGTAGAAATTTCCGCATATTTTTACAATAGAAAATAAATAAATTGTACTTAGTCATAGGTTGCAGTACGTATATATACGAAGTAATTGTTGGTGGTAAAAATAACCCCCTTCCGTACATGTACAGACGCACACATACACGCACGCACACATACATACATGTACGCACGTTTAAGGATTTTAACGTAACGGCCCATTTTACCTGTTCTTATAAAAATGCGTGCGCGTTAAATCTCTTCATGCTATTTTGTCAAGTTCAATGCGACCAATTTTCCACTTGTCTGGTCGGTCCTGGACAAAAGATCTACAAATTTATATACGCACGCACACACACACATACATACATGCGCTTATATATACACATACACATTATACGCGGACAGCGTAATAATTCTTTAATATATACACATATACATAAATGATTAGATATGTGTGAGCCATATATCAATCTGGTGTATACCGATATTATTTAATGTTTTTGGGGTAAAATTAAATCGCATATACTATATTATTATAATATAACTTCTGTAAAAAGTTAAATAATATTTCAGATTGCATGTAAGTATATATAAGGATATAAGATATAATTTTACCCTAAACACATAAAAAATATTTAAAAAAAAAATGGAATTAAATCAGTTGTTTAATTTCCATGAGTAACTTTTTAAGCATAGCGCAGTATTGGCAATTATTATAAGAAACAATAGTATCCATCAAGGGCGCAAACTAGAGGTCTTACGAAGACATACTTGTGACTCCTGATAATATCATGGGGTTGCAAGAATATATTTTTTTAACCGTCCAATATCATTGGGTACAGTTTTCAAAAATAAAAAAAATATTTAACTTGAAAATTGAAAAACTATATCCAACTTCAATATCAATAATCTAATATTTAACTAATTTATATTTTAAGAAACAATGTTTAAATTTGTGTTGGTGTACTGTAACACTAGGACAATTATGCTTTATAATAAAATAATAAAATAAAACCAAAATTAGTCAATGGTTAATACTCGTAAACGAATATATTAGTAAATAGTTTATACTTAAAAGTAAGTAAGTAAAATAAATGCGTAGCCTGAAGTATTATTATTAAATGTGTAATGTACGACCAGTTTTGAACTAAAAATTTATCATCATGTGTATACAAAGTTAATAAAATTGTTATAAAAAGACACTAAAAAAAAACTGGTAGTTATACATAGAAATAATTTATTTTAATAAGAGAAATTATTTAAAATGAGTTCCTATTACACACAGATATGTTCAGAAAAAGAAATACTTTGAATATTACTTATGATTATTAAAAATATATTGATATAAGATATAACTCGTATTTTTAAAATCAGTTAGTATATTTATTAAAATTATTTTTCTTTATTTCATTGTGCATTTCATCCCTTCTAAAATTGTACTAATGTTAATGCTCTTTTGGGTATTTAATTAAATTAAATTAAAATATTTAAATTATTTTGGGAAACATGTTTTGCGAAATTTGAATTAGGGACAGTATTTTTTAATATAATTTCAAACATTATTTCTTAATATCTAATATCAAAACTCCTATTTGTCTTACCCATATAAAATGTATTACAAAGTAATAAATCAAATATAATATAATTTTAATACAGTTATTTAAATTATATTAGTATATAATAAAACTGAGTTTAGATATTTGGGTGTGGAGGACAAAGTTACCCTTAAGTTAGTTTGTTATAGAAACTGTTTACAATTTTAAAATTAAGTCAAATTTACGTAAGTGGTATCCATCAAATGAATCCGTTAAGTTATCCTACTAAAATTCTTTTACACTAACATTTCATTAGGTGTAATATTTTTTCACATGTATCTTATCTATGCATAATAGTTTTCGTGTACATGGAGTGTGATTCTATGACAATGTTTTTCTGAACAAAATTATACGACTCGGAAGTTTGAGCATCCGGCTTGATCAAACATCATTATTGTCGAATATTCTCTGGCCATAAACCAAAACAGTAATAAAATAAATATGTTACATGCACACACTATAATACATTTTTGTAAGCTATGATATAGGTAATTTGTATATTGGACACAATCGCGATCAAATAATTTTGAATAATGATTTTTAAATTTTTTATTTATATTTTTATAATTGTTTGAAATATATTATTGAAATATTTTTATTTTTAAATTTTAATCAAATGACTTGTATATCATTTAATTCAATTTTTTAAAAAAAGATATTTATTAACATAAAATCCCATTTTTCAAAATCTTTTTTTAATTTTATCGAAAGTTTATTAAATGAAAATTTAATTTTTGTCAATACACATGAAATAATATTTTCTAGTTTTATTAATTATTTAATACTTATTTTTAGTTGGTTATTAAATAACTTCATGATCATAAATAAAATGTTAAATTTAAAAGTCGACAGTACATTTTTATAAGTTGATATAAGTTTTTATAAGTCAATATTGTTATAGTTATTAGTTGTTAGTTACTATTACTTACACTAGTATATTTAAATTTTTTTGTGAAAGTCAACATTTTTCTGAAAAGTAAGTGATTTTATAATATTATGAAAAAGAAATACTTATAAAGTATGAATTAATAATTATATTATTCTATTACTGTTATAAATACAGATGAAGTTATTTACAACTACAAGGTATGAATTAATGTTCTCTTTTTCTGAACTTTTGTAGCAAGTAATTTATGACTTTTGAACCTTTTTTTCTGCTGTGGGAGTTGAGATCTGAGAACTTACCCCTCCCCTCTAAATACGCTACTGATTACTTATAAACTTGAATATTATTTGAAAGGAACATTTTGCTAAATAATTGATTTATAGTTTTATTAAGAAAAGATAACTTTTACTAATGAATTCAATATTAGTACTAATAATATAATAGCGTTAAATATTAAATTATATGATAAATCACACTAAAAATGATCTTTCTAACAAAGTGCAAAATACATTAAAAAAATATTCTTAGAATATATTATTACGAATACATTTTATAATATTGTTATATTTGATTTAACGTATCTTTTTATTCAAAATTATTTGATTTGTTCAGTTTATAACGGGTTTCTAAAAATTTAATTCAAATGTATACTAAAATAAGAAATAATGAATAAGGGAACAACTGAAATGTACTTAACAAAAAAATAGAGCCACATTATTTACGAAATATTAATTCCATTGGTTAATTGGAAACGAAAAAGCCTTTGCCAAATAAATAAATATTGAAATTATTCAATTTAGATTGATCTATTTTCGATTAATTTTACTTAACATTTATTCGTGATATTTCAAGTTAAAAGTTTTAAAAAAATTTAAGATCTGATCTAAATTTAAGAATAATTTTTTTTTTCAATTCACTCATTTACATGCAGTACGATCAAGCGTTTTCGATGTGTTAAGTTGTTTATTAATATTCTTTTATTATTGTTCAAACATTATGTCATGTTGATCAAACAGTAATAAATGTTGATCTTTAATTAATTGTATTAAAAAATATGAACTACTTAATATTACGAGATTCATTAGTGTAAGGAAATAAAATCGATGTCTAAATATAATTGTTTACATTTGTGCGTTTAATTTGATAATTCTTAGTTATAATGTAATATTTTTATATTCATATTTATGTCGTCCTTCCTTAGATAACTGCACAAGAAAAAACTAACCAAAACAATCGTTATGTATTTCGTCATGAAACGTCTATTGATATTATTTCCTACCGTTGTATATGTATGAAATACATGGTTATCGTGTAACGCCATGACCAATTGTATTTTGATTTTTATATGTAAGGCTAAAAAAAATCATTTAAATAATAATAAACATTTTTACGCTTGTTTGGGTATACATTGAAATGAAACGAATTTCCATGAAAAATCTGACATATTTGCTGTACCTATGTTCATATTTCTCTCACTACGAAATGATAATAATAATGATCGTAATAATAATAATAATACATAATAACAATAATATTAATAATAATGATAATAATAGTATAAATCACGATAATAATGGTAATAATAATAACAATAATAGTAGAAATAATGATAACAGTGATAATAATAAAATACCGTGTTGTTTAAAAACGTTATTTATGTTCATACAATATAAAGAATGTAGAACTGAGAAATACTACTAGGATCAAGGAAATGAGACAATATATTTGTCATGCAAGAATTGTCAGTTACATAAGCTATGCACATAATAATTATATATGTTATATATGTATATTATCCGACCTAACCGATTAATCTTCTCTAATTATTCGTTGTCGTATGTCATAAACACACACACTCACACACACAAATACATACATATATTATATTTACAGCGTGTGTTATGTATATGAATAGCTTTATTATATTTATGCATAAGAAATATATATGTATGTTTATAGGTAGCAGATGGAGGGTGAAAGATTTGACGTATAAAATATCTAAGTATCCTAAATTGTTGGGTAAGTCAGAAACGGACGCCGAAGTCCGGAAAGCGTTCGATGTATGGGCTGAAGTTACACCGTTGACGTTCACCCACAAAAAATCTGGACAAGTAAGATTGAAATAAATAAATTTATTTGAAAACATTAATTCGAATTTTTATAAGTTTTCGTACGGAAATTGACATATTTACAAATGTAACTCTAATTAATCAAATTACAGTACAATTTCAAAAATCGAAAAATAATTTGAGTTACCAAAGTCTAATAAATTGAATGTGTAAGAAATGCTAAGAGAATTTTCTTCAGATTTCGAGTTTTGAATGATTAAGATGTTATTGTATTCGGTCTCTTTAATATTTTTAATATTTTCTGTAATAAAATATTATAGTCTTAACAGTACGAAACTGACTGTCTGGGTGAGTTTATAGGATATATGTCTTTGAACATGAATGTGATGATGACATCAACAAATGGGAAAATATTTCTGAGCAATAAGCCCGAAGTTTATCATCGACTATTGCAATGAATCTTAAACTGCGCTTAGACTTTTAAGAAAAGCTTAAAAATATAGCAGGATATATTTTTAATAATTTTTTATATATTTTTAGTTGAGATCGTTTGTGGTAATTTAACTATTTTGTTGATATAGTTTAGGTGCGGGATGATATACTTTATACGATATATTTTATACGGAAATAATAAAATTAAAAATGGATTGTATTGGATAAAACTTAAAATATTTTTTAGTGTTTCTGTATTATTTTTTTTAAATATAATCTATTTATAAGGAGGTGTTTTTATATTAAAATTGTAAGTTATTAGTCTTATTAGTCATTAAATTAATACTGACACTATAATTCTGAATTATATTCAAAGGGCATGCCCCGTTAAATAAATAAATTAATAACAAAAATAATATTTTATTATTAGAAAAATTAAAATCTTAGTTTTGACCATGCATAGAAACTATAACTAGGTTATTGGAAAATCTATTTAAATTAGTATTTTCAACGATAAATTCCAATCAAGAATTATTTTATGAAAACCTTAAGCAACGACTTAAAAATGGTTATTTGAAAAAAATATCGTAGGTAAATTCATACATGCCTCTGTTAAGAACTAAAAGTAAAGTAAGTAACATAAAAAAAAGGATTAACTTATTTGAGAACAAAATAATTTGTATACTATTTATGTACAGTTCTATATTTAAGAACAAATTAATCGACAAAACAAATCCCATTCTTTATGTTAAGATTAATAAAATATAATGTCAATGTACAATAGTTTTCAATAACATTTCTATAGGTACATATTGAAATCAGATTCGAAAAAGGTGAACATGGTGATGGTGATCCATTTGATGGACCGGGTGGTACATTGGCACATGCTTTTTTCCCCGTATATGGTGGTGATGCTCATTTTGACGATGCAGAAAAATGGTCCATCGGCTCGTTCAAAGGTACAATTTAAACTAGATTTTTCAAAACTAATAAAATTATATGATATTGATTTATATCAGTGTTTCAAAAAAAAATATGCTGTGAATTCAAATATTGTATACTGCAGTATATGATTTTATTTTATAATTATAAAATATACAATATAAAAATGTTCAAGAACATAACATTCAAGTAAAGTTGTAGTTGAAATTTAAATGATTATATAAAGGACTTCTCTGCCAGAAGCAGTGCTGTTGAAAAAAAAAAAAAATGTATAAGTCTATATTTGATTTTGAATCGATATAAGGAATGACATTTTTATAATTTTTAAAAGTATATTCTGGAGAAAAAAAAATAGTCTACATTCGACTAAAGATTATATCATTAATTACTTTTTGCTCCGATCTTTGAAAAACCATCTAAAAGAAAAATATGCGTCCGAAGGAAAATTTCCTAAACTATTAAATCGCATTGGAAGTCTAAAGTTCCGACGTTATTCCCATTTATTATAAATATCGTTGTTGCGATGAAATGGTGTCGTTCGCGTTGTTCGAAATCGCTTTCATCGCTGTCGAGCGGTTCGAACTAAATTGCATACTAACCGGGGGGAGGGGGGGGGAAATAATGTATTCACGGTTTCGCGCGGCGCTTAGAAGTTTCACTACGCATTATACCAACGCACAACCGTTGCGCGCTAGAACACTGGAAAAAAAAATGTTGAACTTTGTTTAATCGTGAAACACCACGGGGACGGGTTTTGACCGCCTCTCCCCCGTTTTGTCGCAAAAGGTACCAACTTGTTCCAAGTAGCGGCTCACGAGTTCGGGCACTCGTTGGGACTGTCGCACTCGGACGTCCGGTCCGCGTTGATGGCGCCGTTCTACAGGGGTTACAACCCAGCGTTCACGTTGGACAGCGACGACGTGGAAGCTATCCAGGTAGGGAGACACGCGGCCAACCCGCGGGTGTCGCGGAATAAAACGACAAGAAAAATTAAAAAAAAAAAAAAAAAACAACCCTCACGCGTCCATCGGTTCTGTGTGTTTCGCGCAGGCGCTGTACGGTTCGAACAACTCGGCCGAGGGGGCGGACGGCGACGACGACAACACCGGCCAGGGTTCGGGGAAGAAGACGACCACGCAGGAGCCGCCGGGCACGGAGGGCAGCGACGCGGAGCTGTGCACGGACACCAAGGTGGACGCGCTGTTCAACTCGGCCGACGGCGAGACGTTCGTGTTCAAAGGTAGGTGTTGCGGGCCACGCGGGACGGCGCGCGCGACCGTTGCGCCGGAGCGCCTGCACGGATGTCATGTTGTTGTTGTTGTTGTTGCTGCAGGCGACTACTACTGGAAGCTGACCGACAACGGGCTGGCGCAAGGGTTCCCCAAGCCGATCGCGGGCACGTGGTCCGGGCTGCCCGGCAGCGTGGACGCTGCGTTCACGTACAAGACCGGCAACACGTACTTCTTCAAAGGCAAGAAGTACTGGCGGTACAACGGCACCACCATGGACGACGGGTACCCGAAAGACATAGCCGAGGGCTTTGCCGGCATACCCGACAACGTGGACGCCGCGCTCGTCTGGAGCGGCAACGGGAAAATATACTTCTTCAAAGGTTGGTCCGCCGCGCGCGCGCTCTCGCCGCCCCGCCGTCCGTCGTGCGACCGCACGTGGGCGTCGTTGCACCAATCGAAATACGTAACATGTGTCCGTAACATACTAATCGTACTGCATGTATTACATATGTTTCATAACTTACTATCGATAACGTTATCTAAACTAAACAATGACGACAGAGGTTGTTTTTTTTTTTTTTTCGAAAAAAAAAAAAAACGTGACATTTCATCCGATGATGGTGGTAAGTAGTTAAATTGATTACTTAATACGTTTACGACACGAGGGAAAACGGAAAGCGCACACTTCAAACCGTATTGTAGTTACGCGGCTTAAATAATACATTTACATAAACTTATTTTACTATAGCGACGCGTACTTGTACACATTACACGACACTCTGGGATCAGACATTTTTCATATGCGATTCGAGACATCTGGAACTCAAGGAATTTTTTTCAGTATGAACCGTAGGAATTCCAAATAAGTCGTAGAGTAATTTGTATTTGTTTCTTTTTTTGCGCATATCCGTGTACACGGTTTAGACCAGGTTATTGACAGGAATTAGAACTTTTGAGAGGATTGTTTTTTTTTTTTTTTTTTTTTTAATTTTTCTATAGTTTTTCGAATAATTAAAGAAAAAACAAATTAAAACTTAAAAAAAAACTGTACACCGATTTTCCATAAAATTGATTTTAGTTTTACGTTGCAACTAAAAACACGATTGTCGACATTTACAATTTTTACTGAAAAATTAAATTAATTATTCAATTAAATCTTTGTTCGTTATAAATGGTATAATTTTCAAACTTTTTTTTGAGCCATTTATTGGGATTTGATATTTTTCTTGGCTTTTTTTTTCGTAAATGTTAAAATCATTTTGGTTTATGTATGAGATTTAAAATTATCTAAGCGATTTTCGTCAGTCACATCACAAATAAATGTGTATCAACATTTACTTTTGAAACTTTCTTTAGATACTATTTTATTTACATTATGACTGAATTATTATCTGTGCGATGAATTGAAAATAATTTTAGTTTAATGAAACGCCAAAAGGTTTATATTGTTTATTACAAACAGAACAAAGTATTTTTTTTTGTAAAACATTCATGTGATTATTTATATTTTATTACACAGATCTTGACGTTTTATACTAATTAGTGAGTTCGATATTTTTTTATTTAATATTTGATTATCTAATCATTTATAAATAAAAATCGTTATATTACTCTTGCTACCTATATAAAATCAATACGAGTTCCTGTAGTAAATATATTATTTTAATTTTTGAATGATAATTCTGTTACTTATCTGTTTTATTTATCGATTTTTCTCATAGTTTATTATGTTTTAGTATTTGTCTGCACAGTTTTAAGAATTATATTTTTTTCTCAGTACACCACGAGTCTAAATACAAGTTCTTAATAATGATTTTATCGTTATAAGTATAATAGTAGAGATTGCTCGTACCTATAAGTATACTTAATTCTTTAAGTTGGTAGTGTCATTTAGTTTTCACAATAGTTGATTTATGACTTTTAATCACTAATACTAATTAGTTCAACAACAACAACAAAGATAACGAATGTACTTATTGAATTGAACACGTCAAATAAGGATTTCGGTATCAACTGTTAGATCTTTCATTTCGTAGTGTTGATATGTTCATGTTTTTAGGAACGAAATTCTGGAAATTCGACCCCACGCAAAAGCCACCCGTAAAGAGCACATATCCTAAGCCGATCAGCAACTGGGACGGTATACCGGATAACATTGATGCCGCACTTCATTACACGAACGGATACACGTATTTCTTCAAAGACGACAACTATTACCGGTTCAACGACAGGACATTTGCCGTAATTATATCATTCATAAATATTTTTTATTACCTGTATTCCAAACATGGTATCCGGTCTAACCGCTCTCGTCCACCGATATCAGTTTGATCCGACGAACCTGACATTAACGACACCGTTTCTGTTGTTTGGCATGCGCAGGTGGATGTCGCGGACCCACCGTTCCCCAGGAACGCGGGCTATTGGTGGTTCGGTTGCAGGGCCGCGAATAAAGGGCATCAAGATATGACGGCGGCGTCCAGCGTGCTGAAATCAACGTGGATGGATATAAAACGCGATCATAAGGGCAACCAGAACACAGACGTCGGGGATCAAATCATGGATGCAGGTTAGATTTAAGTTTTTGGTTCCTTTTTTTTTTTTACGTGGTGAAAACGCTATAACCGTTGATCGCTGTCCGTGGTTCTTTTTGTACGTACTCCCGGTTTCTTGGTTAACGATCGGATGAAAATTTACCTGACGGCACGCGTGCGTTCATCAGGTATACTCTCGGTGCGTAATAAAAACACGTTCGTGCGTACATGGAAAACGGACAGTTCATACTACTATAAACGGGATTATCACACACTTATCACACTATGTGTGCGGATTGCATGGTACTGAACGGTGTAAAGGTTGTAATTAAATCTGTAAAAAAAAAATAAATAATGCACTTGTAACTATTATGTCCCTGATGGCTAACCGCATAAAATATGAATCACGTGGACGTATACTGGTGTATTATCCACGCATAGTATGTAATACGAGTTCCTGAACGCACAAAATTATTTTGACAAATTGAAATTATTTTTCGCTTTGTATATAAAATCATTTTATAGATGTATTGATTACTGGGTTATGATTTTTTTTTGCCTTCAATATTATTATAATCATTTAAAGTGTTTGTTCTTTTTTTTTTTTTTGTACGGTTGTATTGCTTATATTTTTGGTTTTATTTTATTTTTTATATTTACACGCGTATTTATTTATTAAAATGTGCTGGTATAGGTGCATGATATCGTTGTATATTTGGTATATATTTTTGTTTTGTTTTGATAGTGTTGTGTCTTGTATAAATATTAAACGCAACTAAATCTACAGGAAAGCACGTGTTTAAAGGGCACATTATTACGAACGGATTTAAAATAATTGTTCTTTTAAACTATAATAATTATTATTATTATTCAAGTTTTGCATGCGTTCTATGTTAAATTGGTTTTAAACGGTTTTGTATATAAAAATATTTAGCATGACATCAAATTCGATTGAATGCCATTTTGGTTTGCGTGAACGTTATTACCATAATATTGGTAACTGCACCCTTTTTTTTTTCTTTAAAACAAATTCTTTATCTGTAAATGCTGTAGACTTATCATACATTGTATATTATTATATTGAATATAGCTGAGTAAACGTGTTGTACGGCACTGAACAATTCGCTCGTGTATATGGATATTGGCTTGCTACTTAGAGAAAGAGGCTTAAACAAAAAAAAAAAAATAACAAATTTTAAACCACAGATATTGGATTGTGTTAACAGAAGACGTTAGTGGCCTCACAGGTACTCTGAAATTTTGATAACACTGTGGAGCACATCGATTTGTTATTTCGTCTGTTGAATGTTTTGGACACGGTATGTACACGTCAAGTGCCAAATACAACTGGACCTACCGAGTTATCGACCGACTGCAAACGTACTGAACTTGTTTCCAAACATACACCAGTGTTTATATGATATATATGGTATATATATACAAAAATTGTTATTAGTATTCGAAAGGATAATATTGCCTATGGTATTTATTCCGAGCTTTGAACGAGTTCAGTGTCGGATAAACTTCCTTAAGAGACTGAATTTTACACGTCGTTATTATGTATTATGTAATTAAGCTGATGTCATTATGTTTAGTTTTCATAGTAAATAATATGTTATTATGTATTTGTTTTGTTTGAAATTAATATAATATTCATTTTTTGTAGACATGATATTTTATACTATAATTAAGTACTTTTTAATAATATTATCTCACACGTGTGAATCGATTTGTTACATGTATAGTATATTTAGAATATAATTCAATTATCACAAATGTTTCAGTGAAATTTGAAATATTGTGGTAATATACATAGAAATTGTAACCGATTGATAAGTGTATATTTTGTTGTAATATCATATTTTTTTTCTTCGTTCGATTTAATTGCGTGACAATCGAATGTATGATTGAATGGATACTTTACAACGTTAATAAAATACATTTGGTCGTTCATAAAATGTGTAAATTGAATCTGTTTTAAGCATTTTTATACTATTATTACTTTCTATACTGTCCTGTGCAAGTTATATTTATAAATAAAAGACAATATTGGACTTTTAATAGTTCTTGTTGTGTGACCGTTGGTTTATAAAATAGGATTGGACCTTATGGTTCTCAGAGAAAAAGGGCTGCGGTTTTTTTTTTTTTTGATGGAGTACGAACAATTTATTATTGGAGAATACAATTTGCAATGGTGGTGTTAAAAAAAAAAATTCTTAAATTCAAGATGGAAATGGCATGTGGAAATTTAAAACAATCATGAAACGGGTAAATAGTCGAATGACAGATAAAGTTAAAGAGTAGACAATTATATACATAAAAAGGAGTCAAAAAAAATGATAACATTGTGTGATTTTACTTAGAAGAAAAAAATACCACTTAAAATGTATGTATTAGTTTTATAATTTTAGTGCGAACTAAAAATAATTTTTAAATATTTTAATTAAATAAATTTAATAAAATTTATAATAATTGACATTTATTATTGAACAATAATACATTTAATATATATTAATTATGTGGTTTTAAAATAATAAAATAATGAGTTCACTTTTGAAATGTAAACGTAGTAAAAATTTAAGCAAACAGTTTTGGCTATATTAATTAATTATATTGATCATTTCATTAAATACGATTAATAGATATTATTTTGCTTGCCATAATTTCCTATAATTTCTTGTTTTTATTGTATGGAAGGTGAAATCGTTAATGATGTTTCAATGTGGTAAATTTGATATTTTCATCGAAGTATTAGTTTCATAATATTTTATTGCCACGAAACCAATTTATAAATTAGGTGTATTATGTAAGGTATATTCACATTATATTTATAAAAAATAAAAGGTGAATTTTCTATTGAAAAATGTATTACAGTAAACGAATTTATCCAATTCAATTTTTTATACTTCCATTTTTGTTGACAAAATATAGGATAGGTGGGTATTCCGTTTATAGCATCTCCGCCTTCCTTTTTTTGCATATTTCATCAAAGGTATACAGGTATATGGAATAAAAATAGCCTGGAATATGTTTTTTCTATTAATTTTATGAATATGAATTATAATACATATTTATATAATTATGTCATAAATAAGTTTGATAAAATCTATGGAATTAAATGTACCATAATGAACAATCCGATTCAATATAGTACACAACGATACGAATATTCGTAATATTCGAGGCATTAAATAAAATTATTCAAATATGCTGCTTGAGTTTAGGTACTATAGTGTTTATTATGTTTTTCATGATAATTTTCAATACGTTAAACCTCATACAGATATTTTATAAAATACTGTATTTAAAAATGTTGGATATAATTTATTTAAAAGTGTTGTGAAAGGTATATAATATAGTCCGAAATCGAAATACTTCCATAGAAAGGAGTGTTTTCAGTTTATAGCATCACTGTTTTTTTATTGTTGTCTTTCAAACAATCCTATTTGATAAGACTCAAAAAAAAAAACGTCAAGTACCTTATGAAGCGATAAATTCGATAACGACTCGAAAAATGTTCCTAAGAAAAATTTAAAATGATTATCAATGCTCTTTTTAATTATTTTTATTCTGTACAATATTGGGATCGTTTATTATGTTATGTGTAATATTTTATCAAACGAATGATGCAAAATTAGTGTTTATTATTATTTTTTTTTTTAAAGATGACTCTAGGAAATTGAAAGATAGACCACCGGTGTTCCTCAGAAGTAGTTCACCAAAACACGCGGTTCAAGTGTTGTGCCTTATACTGACCACATTGTGTTGGTATACAATCTAAACTCGCAGAACTAAATAGGCATTCTATGGTTCCAGTTGTTCCAGATACTCAATCACAATCATTTTTCTGTGATAAAAAATATACTTTTTATGTGAATACATGTTTTATAATTTTGTAAATCTTTACTTATATTTAATTATTTATTTACTATTTATTTAATTAATTTAATAAAAATAGAAAATAATTTATTACATTTTATGTTTATTTATACTGTATCTTAATCTTTAGATTTAAGTTATACAACGTTGCATGCAAGGCCGTAGTCAGGGGGTTTAAGGTTCAGAAATACAAAAATATCCGAAATATTTTCTTAAAATAAAATTGAATGATTTTAAATACCTATTACGTTTAAAATTTTAAAATTTGCAAGTCAAAAAACTCTCCTCACATCCCCTCAAAAAAAAAAGAAAATCTTTTGCTGGCTATGGCTTTAGCTGGACGTATGAAGTACTTAATAATCCCGTTAATGTATTTTTATATCTTTTGTGACTAATATCTTTAAGATCACAATACTACTTTTATATTATTTATATTGTCTAATGATATTTTTGGCATAAAATCCTATTTTAATAATTCATAAAAGATCTCTATTAAAGTTATTTTAAATTGTCTCTGTATCAAATTGTTTCTTAAATTGATTAACATTTTTTACCAAGGTTTCATATTACTTTTATTGCGTGTTCTGTTTAAAATGGTCTTCAGCCAATTTCAATGTATAACAACCGATATTCATGTTTGTTAGTATATTATTTGTTTATAAACTCAATTGACATAGCGCAGTGTTGATATGTTTTTTTTATATTTCTCTCGATAGATTATGTCATTCGAAAGCTAACTTTAATTTCCGTTTAACATTAACAAGTATACCTTTAAAATATTAAACACAAAATGTAAAACGTAAAGCAGTATATATTATAGTTGTCTATTTTATTTCATAACTGCGTTGATCGAATTCGCTCAAATTAGAAAATATTGACGGAATATTGCAGTTTATTACATTGGTATTAGCATTGAGCTGCAAATTATACAAAATATAATTAAATATTACATATTTATGTAAAAGAAAAAAGTAATTTTAAACTTAACATGTGTTACAAAACAAATAATTTAATTTATTATTTTTTAATTTATCATATTTGAAATTGTTTAGCCACTGCATAATACTTTTTTACACATACTTTCATTGACTGATAAAACTGTGAGACAATTTTAAGTATTAGGTAGTCTTTTTTTATCCGGTCTTGATATGGAAAACAAATATTGCTTAGAGTAAAACATAAATTATTTAGGAATTAAGCTCATATTGTTTTTACAATCTTTAACGAATTTTATATGTAGTTGTAGGTATGGGAAAAAAATAAATGAAATAATACAAATAAAAATAAAAATTTCATTAATTTTACTTAATAAAAATATTCTTAAATCTTAAACGGAAACAACTATACGTATTTATATAATATTTACAATATTTTTATTTAACTATAATCGTTATAATTCCAAATATGTTTCTATAATCCTTTTTTTTTTAAATAAGTAGGAAGACTTTATTATTGTAAATTATGATTGTTATTGATTATTGTAATAATCAATATATTATATAAAATAATTTTTGAATATTGACAGCGCTATAAATTGAAAAATTATATTTTAACTAAATGGATAGTAGAAAAAAAAAGTTAGGCATGCTATGTGTAAGGAAAATGAATGAATAATGATGTTTAAATAAAACTTTATTTATAGTAAATAATTAAAGTATTTTTTACTACTTTTAAGTAATTGGCTAACATGTTGGTTATTTATAAGTTTCAAACCTACACATACAATAAGTATTTAGTTTTGTTGAAAATTTATAGGTGTTATTTTATTTAGAAACACGAAGAACCTATAGAATAAAATAAAAATGCAAGCATACAGAGAATGTATTCAAAACATATATTTTAGAAAATATTAGGTTTCTATGAAATGAAATAAATAATAACAGAAACTTATTTTTCCATAGATCTGGCACGATGTTATAAAATATGCCCTGAATTGAATATTATAAACTTTTTAGAAACTTGGATGTATATTTATGTATATACATTTTCTTTATCTACCGACATGTCTATTATAAAATATGACCAGCGATCACCCTTGGACTTTTGGCCGCTATTATAATTTATATATCTAGTACTTCATAACAATCTCCGTTCATATTATACTGGCTACATTATTAATTTCTTTTACCATTATTATAATACTTCATTTGAATAATATGAATGACGATGTAGTTGTTCACGAATAAAAGTACAAAGATCAAAGACATCGTGGACGAGCTCGCGAATAAATGAAATTAAAAGGAACGTTTATTATTTGATGGGATAACATTTATTAAACCGTTAACGCAGTGACTATATACTCATATATACTATATATATATATATATATATATATATATATATATATATATACATACAGTCATGGACAAAATTATAGGTAGTAAGATTTAAGTTTTTATATCCGCAGGCTACTACGCGAGTTGAAAGATGACCGGTGACAAATACGACGCCTAGAGTTCGATGTAAGGGTGGTGGTAGTGATGGTGGTAAAGTGTATTTATTTATGACCGGGTCCGACCTGAAGCCATCGCCAGGGACGGGGAACGGTATGTATATAACATTACGGCCTCCGAGATCCTTTGTGAGTCGATTGCCGACCAGGACTTCGCGGAACACCCTGTCCGACCCCGACGACAATGGATTCAAAAAAGTGTGCTGCCCATTGTGGATCGCGTATATAGATGAGCAGGCGAGCGAGATGGCAAACGACTGCGGACCGTTGACGACGACCGATTCGTCGGGCACAGACCGGACACAGTGGTAGCAATAGATCAACTGCCGTGCAGTTCGGCTGCAATGAAGCTATTAGTTATTTCCTGGGCGTTATTCGTTCCGTTATTGGGAGCCGACGGGTACTGCGAGCGGATGTTTGTCGGACCGTTGAACGGGCCGACGACGGTAAATGCAAATCGGTGAGCGTACGTGAAAAACACTGCAGACCTCAAGGCAATTTACCGAGAAACGATTTTGTACATCGAACGCATTCGATTTCAATGATCACATCGCGAGTCGGATGTGATCCGTACGGAAGAAAAACGCGTTTTTGTCCGCTGTTCTGATTCGACACTGAAAATGGATTATAATATCATGTATCTTAACGTTTATTCGATTTAATAATATTGTAATAAGTAATAAACACGCTTGCAATCAAATAGGTTTGAATCAATCTTCAGTGTTCGTTATTTTCCTATGTACAAACATGTTATCATGCATGCATTATTTTTATTATGAAATCGCGTTGCTGTGTTGTGGACGATTTTTTTTTCTGAGAACAAATTCCGTTTAACATTATTTTCCTTACATGCATACGAGTTATATTTTTCCCGACTTTTCGTTTTCGCCTGGACACTCGTGTGGTCCGTGAAAAATAAAAAATAATAATTATCAAATTGGAAATTTCAAACCACCGATATCTTTTAGCTTATCAGTTACGTATTAGTTATTGTCACTCGGCTGTTTTGGATAACTGACATTCATCGATTTGTTATTTTGTCTGTGCAATATTTGGGGATTTGGAATATTATAATATTTCACAAGTAAAGTGTCAAATACACTTGGACTTCTATCGAATTACCGACGGTTGTAAATAAGAACGCAATAAACACTTGTTTTTACGTATCAATGTTTATCAATAGTTTTTATAGCACACATCAGATTATCGATATTAGTATTTCAAATGGTCATAACTCATTCCTTGTAATTCGGTTTTAATTGTATGTAATGTTCATTGTTTTTAGTATGGGAATTATATTTGTATATATACAATTAAATATATTGTACACTGTCTTAAAAATAAAACAACGTTACACGAATAATACATTTAACTATTTAAGTTGTATGTTTTTATAACTATGTAAACTTCATCTTCACTTAAATAGTTATGTATTCGAATACAATTCGTGGAAACCGTGATTGATTTAAAATGTAATGATTGTAGATAAAGATAGTAGACATATAGTATGTTTCTTGATCGATTCGTGAGAATCAAACGTATAATCTGATCGCTATAGCGATGAAAATTAATAAGAATATTTATGCAAATTGATTTCAATTATGGTCGTACATTATTGTTTTATTGTTCATGAATGGTGGTCTGCACAAAAAAAAGGTTCAAGCCTTAATTAATAACATGCATGATTGGGGTATTATAAAATATTGTGTTACACATTTTGTTTCTTCAAGTAGAAGGTCTGCGTTTTTTTTTTAGAACAATATGAAAAAATTCATATTGAGGAATACAATTTGTTATGTCAGCGTTAAAAAAAAAGAAGCACAATAGAAAGATAAACAATGATGCGTAGGAAAAAAAGGCGTGTGGCAATTTAATAGCTTTGGTGGTGCGGAAAAAGATTCGAAGAACCGACGAAGATGAAGCTTAAGCGATTATACCGTAAGTGCAAAGAGCCCCTAAGAAATTGATAAAACTACTAACTATTATTTTTCTTTTTAAAATAAAATTAACAAGCAATAATTATATATTCTTAGTACGAATATTATAATAGTTTAAATATGCATGGATTGTTGAAAATAAGTTCAAACGGTTCACTGTATTCAGAATTTATTATAAAATATCGTGTACAACATGAGTACTTAGTATTAGTAACGAGTATTACGATTTCAATTTGAAAAAAAAAATTAAGGTCAACTTTATTTAATTTTTTATTTAAAATGTAAACAATCAAAAAACCAGTAAGATACTGATAATGTATGTATGTTGTTGGATCGACGTTGTTAGACTTATGTAGTATCAGCAGTATTATTTTTCCCAGCAAAAGTCGTTGATAAGTTATCTCACATTCGAAATACGTATTTAAGTAAAGGTCGGTGTAAAATACAAATCGGATACATAATATTATATATAATCGTAAATACTTAACAAAATTATTGGCCAAGGCGTATTTAAAATGTTGAAAAACTAATTTATTTATAAATAAAAATGATTTGGGAAACATTTTTCTTGATACCTTGCCGTTCAGTCTTAATATTCAAAATAGTTTCAATCAAATGAAGTATTAGAATTAATTTAACAAAATTATTCATGTTTTCTTTTCCAGTTTTTTTATGGACAATTCGTTTGGTTTTTAGATTTAAATAATTATATTTATTTGATGAGTCAAGTTTCACATGATACCTATTTGTAATGAATTATTTATAAAATTTGGAATAAGGTTTGATGTAATTTATTTAGTTTATTAATTTTTTTTTTTTTTTTTAGATTTTACGAGCCATTTAGGTTAGATCTCTTGCATAGGCTAGATCTAAGTTTCCATTCCAATCCGGCTTTAACTTCTCTAAATCTCTTCTAACTGCATCTAGCCATCTTTGCCTTGGGCGTCCCCTCGGTCTCCTCAGATCTATTTGATTCACCATAACCATCTTAATGAGGGACCCATCAGCTCTCCACGCATGCCCAGCCCAAGCAAGTCTTGAACTCCTTACGAACTGTACTATGTCCTCTTTTGAATATAGATTCTTCATATCCTCATTTGACCTCCTTAGCCATTTTTGCTCATTGTCATCGAAAACAGGTCCATAAATTTTTCTCAACATATTTCTCTCAAAGACGAAGAGCTTTTTGTAGTCTCCTCCAGTTGTGGCCCATGTATTACAACCATAAGTAGCAATTGGTCTTAGATATATTGTGTACAATTTATCTTTGGTCTTTCTAGATAGTAACCTAGGTTTAAACAATGACAACATAGCAAAGTATGCTTTGTTAGCAAACTGTAAGCGTAGCTTGATTTCCTCGTGCATGCAATTTCTATTATTTACATTAACGCCTAGATATTTAAAAGAGCTAACTTGTTGAAAGGTGAGACCATCCACTTCCAAGTCTTTCATGTCCTCTTCGCTTTTCGTTTTCCTTGAGTTTATTAAATAATTTTAAATTTCCATTTATCTATAATTGTGTTCTGCTAAACGTGCGATTACTCACTATCGTTTCTTTTTTACATAATACTATATATATATATATAAGGCTGGCTCAGCCAAGTATTATTTTAGCTAACGTCAACTTTAATTAATGATGGTACTATTTTATTAAGAAACTATATACTAATTTATATGAGTGTTTTTATATATTTATTTATTTTTTTGAGCATCGATTATAATTTAATGGGATAACCATAAAGCACAGTTCCAGGGTTCGAGTGAATAGAGTTTACAAGTATATGAACGCTCTATAAAATATATTTAAGCCAAGTGGTTTAGAAATAAGAATTTGTATTAGTAAGTAAAGTCTGGAACGGAGATTCTTGACATCGATGCTGAACCCAGTCAGTTTCATTAGTATCTGAACTTATTAGGTTATTTATATTGGTGAACTTGACGTATTCATTACAACGAATTAGGTATATTACTCGAAAATCTTCAGTAAAAGTGAAAGAAATTGCTTTTCATCAAATAGCGTTAATACGATTTAAGGAAAATTATTTTTCTCTGAAATGCCAAGAAAATTTTGAATTTTGAATGAATAAATAGAAAAAATAAATATTTTTATTACTCTGGGAATCTTACTTTCAATGATTTAATTAAGATTTTCTTTAACCACGCATATAGAGTGGGTATGATTAGTCCCTCAAACCAGCATTCTGTTAACTATGCTAAGTTATAAAGGTTTTAACAAGATTTTCTAATATTTTTCTAGAAAGCGTTGTAGATTAAATTCTATAAAAATCCATTGAGTTATATTTAATACTATATTCTGAACTAAATTACCTATAAAATTGAAGCATAAAAAAATATTTTGGAAAATTAATAAATATAATGCAGTACAGTTTTTATATACTTTAGATATTATGAACGTGATATTATTTTCAACAAATTATATATATTAACGTTTTGTGAATACCTGGAGTTTTCAATTTTTTTAAAAATCATTGGTTTTGATATAAAATAATTCTATTTCATTCTGTAATAAATTTGTGCTGTTATTACTAAATTTCAAAATTGTGTTTCCATACAGTAAATGTTCGTTATTATTTTTATATTTATTAAAATATACAGTTAAATATGTTTGAACTCTTCAGAGACTAGTCTATTGTTAACTTGCATAACCAACACTAGACAACTAAAGTATATGTTAATAGTTCAATAGGAGTTTGCTCTAAATCGTTTCGTACACTTTAAGTACATTTTTATAATTTCTTTGAAATTTTTAATGTATCATTATTCTAGTTTTGTATAGAAATCGTTAATATACAAAGTATTCATTAAAATGTTTAATCATAAAGAAAACATGAAAAAAATATTAAGGTAGTTATATAATTTAATCGAAAATTAAATAAATGTATATACAATTATTAATTAAACATAATTATAATATTATTAAACGTAAACGCAATTAAATAATTATTTTGAAAATATTTTATATAGTATTTATAAAATATGTTTTAGAAACGGTTGTAAAGGTATTTATAAGTAATATATCTAATTTTATGTAGTATTATTTTTAGACGCTACATCGCGTAATATTATATTGTTCTAACATCAAAATACTTTACAAATAATTAGTTTCAATAGAACGAAATATAAATAATTTTCCGAAACAGAATTACTCTACTAGGGGGCGCCTTACAACGGTGTATTGTCGTGGTTTTTTTTTAACAGTCCCAATCAATAAGGTCAAGTGCCTTATTAAGAGATACATTGGATAGTGGTTAGTGGTACATCGACAAGTGTTCCCATACAATAACTCAAGTGATTGTCAATGTTCCTCCCGATCTCACACAAAAGAGATCATTAAATATGTGTAATTTTTTTTACGAATGACTAGTGCAAAAGTTGTAATTTTTTTTTTAAGATGACGAGTAAAATTAACGTGATACTGACGATGTTTAGTGGAAGTAGTTCACCAAAATACACGGTTATTTTTTAAGTTTTATCCTGACCTCAATGCGTTGGTAAATTGTATAAACTCGCACAGCTGAATGTGCGCTTCACAGTTTCAGTTGTTTCAGATTATAAACCGAAATTATATTAATTGTACATAAATATAATTGTTTAATTTATTTTTTTTTATTAGAAAAAATATAATTACAATCTGTATTATAGTATAACAAATAATTGTGGGGAAAAATAATAACAATATAACATGTAACGGCTTGAGAAGCAACTCATTACCAGTTTTTCTACTGACTCTTAATTTATTTTTATTTAATAATGTTTAACGTTTATTAGTCTAAATATAATAAATAGTTTAAATATAATTGTATTTTTATCAAGTCAACATTTTTTAACGAGTAACCGATATGTTTTTATTGAAATTGTTCGATCTAAAGATTAACTTGGCCATACCACACTGAATGTATAGAATATTATTTCATAAGCTTGATACGTCCTTCTGTCCGCCACCGTAACTAATACAGTATCGCCATGGTTACAAGAACTATTGTTAATAATATTATTTAGCGATATTTTTATCCTAAAGTCCTATCTCCTATATAGAGGTATCATTGTCTTTAACATATTGTTTTGTTGACAGTTGATTAATTAAATCTTCCACTCAATTCTCAATCTCTCTTATTATTTCTTACTTCTAATATATTTTCATAATGCAGCTAGTAGCTGTATCGATTAAGTGTTATATTAACAAGGAGCACCGCTGTTTTAGTATCTCGAGCGAATTGGAACACATGATTTTGATAAGGCAATATTTTTATTCGTATTTTTTGTTCAAATATTGGCTGCTTTGCTCGTGTGATTTGTAACATTATTTATGTAAAATTCGCGGAATTTAAAAGTTTCTAAATAATATATTACATATATGTATATGTATAATACAATATATTTATTTTTACGTTTGATTTAGATTCAGATTTAAGATTTTTATCTTTGAACAGGCAGACTGGTAAAAAAATGAAAAAAGTATTTTGTGAATAATCATTAATTATTCGAATAGGTGCGAATTTTATTTTTAAATTTTAAAACTTCCTTTTTGATGCTTGTCGTAATTAAATATGATATGAAAATAATATAAATATAAAATTATACTCATGAAGTCATGACTTACAAGTTAGACCGATGTTTTATATAATTATAAATAATCATCAATATTGAGTTTACAATTATACTCTATACACAACCTATTCTATATAATTTACATTTATATAAGTAACTTAGAAAATAAATTTCTTTGAAAAAAAAAAATAAAAAATAAATTAACTGTAAAATAAAAATAATCATTGTTTTTATTACATTGTTATATAAAATAATTTTTTTATATATTTAATAAATGTAATATTTGAGTACTAGACATACCGTATTATATTTGCTGTACAATAGAATATTTGTGTTGTATACATTTCATTATACTACAATCTTCTACGAGACGGTGTTATGTGTATTCTATATTATAGTTTTTTTTCCAAGCTAGGATTAAACTAAATAATGATGTTTTCTCAGAAGTACTCAATCCAAATAAGTTAGTAGGTATTTGTTACGAATTATGAAAGCTTCACCAATATCGTCTGAACGATCAACAACATTTTTTTTTTGATTTTTATATTTGTAAAAAGTTAATGAAATAGGTTTATAGTATAATTAATTGATTGAAATTACTTCCTAAAAATATTAAGAATACTTATAAAGTAGTTAAAAAATTGTAATTAGATTATAGCACAATATAACTTCAAAAAGTATTCAATATTTGTATCCAAATACTTGCACTCGGATATTTTTCAAGGCTGTGATAAAAAATGTTTAGAGAAGTAACATGTTGACAATCGAATACAGATGGTACTTAAATTATGTGTAATTTTTTACAAATTGGAAGAAAAAAAAAAGAAAAAAATACAAAGAAACATATTATGCAATTTCTTCCTTTATATACAACAAAATCTCTGAACAGATAAAGTGGTCTAATTTCCTATTTAAATGTGATGACAGTCGTATTCAGTTATAAAATGATAGCACTTTACTAAAACAATTTAAACAAGACAAAATCTGAGTACTGCAAGGATTTCCGTTATTTTATATTTTATTTTTTTTATTCAGAATAGTTGCAGTATTTATAATGAATACGTATTGTTGCAGTAAATATTGAATTGTGTGGGATATCAGCAGGATCATTCGGGACTCTTTTATTCATGAAAGAAAGGTTTTTCTTTTATTCAAAAGGTGTATTTTGTATAAAAATACACATTTGAAACATTTTCAGAGATTTTTGTTATGCATATATAAAAAATAATAAGAGTTTAATAAAAGAAATTAAAAAAAAAAAATTATAATAAATTAATAGCATTTTCAAATTTATTTACCATTATTTCTTAAATTTTCTATATTTTGATTGATCATATGATATTTTACACTGGAAACTAATTTTCTTAATGCAATATTAAGTTTCCGTGGTTTATATAATTAAAATATAGAATTTGATAATTTTATGATAAAATAAAACAACGATTTTAATTTAATGTTTTCTAAGAGCCGTTCTTCATATACCACTTAACGGATTAAATCTAATTTAAATCACTTTAATATATTGTGTTATAATATGAACAAAACGAATACCGATCATTAACCTGAAATTTTATTTTTTTCGTATACGTGAAGTCAATTTGATTCATGTTAGTTTAATCTTTGATTGATTTCGATTTAATTTTATTGATTTTATTTAGTTTTTATAAAAAATAAAGAAATTTTTTAGTACGATGATGGTAAAATATCCAATATTTAAATGTCGGTTTTTAAACTTATGGAATATGTACATGTAGTAGAAAATGTGTTGTTAATAAATGGTAAAAGTTATATAATTTAAAAATCTTAAAAATTAATATTTATATTTAAATATAATACACAAAATATAAAAAAATATAAAGTATATCATACAATACAATGAAGAACTAACTTTAATGATATTTACAAATCACCAACGTATTTATCTACCACAGACAAAAAAATCGCTTAGAATAAGTACAGTATGCAATTTTTATGAGGTATGACATAAAATATTTATTTTTTTTTTTATATTTAAAGATTCACCGTACTTCATAACTTTCCTGTTTTAGAACTTATAATACATCGAAATAAACATTTGTTCATATATTTTTATATATTTGTCTAATTTGCATTATTTTATACTGCAATAATAAATCTGTATTTGTAATTTAAACTTTGTAATTGAGTTATTTGAATCATTGCTCGATAAACGAAGTTAATAAACGAACAACAATAATAATAACTTACTTTTCAAACTTTAAATTTTTTGATCAAATAGTACTGTCAACCTTTGTTTTCTATTGACCTAAAATCTTTTTGGAATCGATATTTTGCAGACCTATGTTTGATTTCGGCTATTTTAATATATTATAAGCATAAACATCATATTAGGTAGACATTTTTAAGTGCATTTGTTTTTAAAAATTGAGGACTAAGATAGCATTGTTATGTTATATGACAATCATACAAGTTAGAAATAAAATAGTATACACGTATTTCAGACATGTTAACTACGTTGATTTCAATAAATAGTTTTTTTTACAATCGTGTAAATATAAATACATATAAATATATGTTGCTTTCGAATTAAAAATAAACAAATTAGGTCAGCTACTGTATTTTATATTTGTCATATGTCTTATCGTTTAGTTTCAAATAAACTATATTAGTTTTACACTGAAATAGGTATTAACATATTTATCGACTAGAATGATTTATTTAGTAATAACTCTAACGAATACGAATTTATTCATGCTAAATAGGAATGTATTTATTTTTATGATTAATTATGGGAAATTTTTAAAGGAACAGAAATTTAGTAACTACTTATAACATCTATTATATTTATATTTTATGTAAATCATCTGTAAACAGTATTGTGTTTTTTTTCGGTATGTTACGGACGCACTTAGGTGTACGAATGTAAATATATTAGATCAATACACAATTTGTAAAAAGGACTATTAAATGTATTTGATGCACAATTAAATAAAATAAACGGATTTATTACTAACGAAAATATAATTATATGAACTAAACGTAATGCTCTGTAATGTTCTGAATGACGAGAATGCTCTGTGTCTATCTCTGGACTGACTCGGTGGTGCTCATGCCCAGAGAGCAGTTCCCCCCGTCGGTTAAAGAAGCTTGTTCAGCTTATTCCTTAAAACGGAGGTGTTTCATATGAAAAATAATAATATGATATTTACATACGCTAATCTAATACCACTAATTATTACAATATTACAATATTACTTATTACAATATCAGTTGTTCATAACAGGTAAACGTTTGTTTAAAATTATAAAACATTTCTTTTGTCCAAGTTTTTTATTTATCTTTATCGAATTGAGCGTACTTTTATATTTGATATTATATTTTACATTATATAGGTGTTGTTTGTTAAGTTTGTTGTTTGGTTGGTATTTCTTCTTAGATTTGACGGTTGCATTTTCTGCTGATTTGTATTTAAATTACATTTGATAGTTTCTCACGAGGGATATTTTTTTTTTTTTTTTATAAAATAACAGTCTTCGTCATATTATGTGATATACGAGTAAGGTTCATCGGGGTATACACATCCGGATGACGTGGTTGTTTCTTTAAGGCATTATGAAGTAGTGATGGATTCCATTGCATTTCACACGTCGTGGAAGTATGCGGATAACATGATTTATGAATATGCCCGCATCGCTTGTCAATCAGTCCATCAAGACTTTCGTTACCATCATGTGGTTATAATTATACCATTGTTGATTGTGTACAAATTATATTTGATGGTATATTGTTGATCTATACGATTTAATGTATTTACCATTATAGTTATACCGATTGGAATATTAACTAAATTTCATTATGCAATATGACATTAATAATTACTGGTAATATTATTTTTTTAATTTAAAATTAAACTAAGGTTAGTATACGTATATGCAGGCAGGATGTGCTTTTTCTTGCTTGTTATTTTTACGTAGACATTTACAATTGATTAAATCACTTATTTCAAAAGTAAATAAATATTTATGTATACAAATAAATTAGCTGTATTTTTCAAACATGTATTAAAATGAATGCATTTTTTTAAGTTGAATATTTGAATATTATTTGATATCAATTAATTTTTTGATGCTGAATTTATGAATATATACATGAGATTGAAAATGCGTGTGTTTGACATTTGACTCTTAAATAAATTATAAAGTTTCGGTGTGAAAAAAATACGTTTTTTTTTCTTTCTTACTGTTCTGTAATTAATATATATATATATATATTGGAATACCGAATCCTGTAGGTACCTACTCTGTTCACGCTTTTAATTAATTGATTGAAATATGATAAATAATTTATAAGCTACTTAACGTTTAAGAATCATTTTTTAGTAATTATTTTATGAAACGGTATTGAACCTTTCGATAGGTGATTAAAAAAAAAATTGTTATATCATAAGGCGTAAAAAGTGCTTAGATTTTAAAGTTAAAATGTAATTTGAAATAATATGAAATTCTGAATCTTCTTTTAGTACTATCTTATACTGTGAAAATAAATAATTTATGTACTCATATGTTGTTATTAAAAAATTAGCTACGTGCTTTTACAAAATGAAATAAAGGTAGTTACTGTAAAGTTACTTTACTGTTTCCGGCAACCGAATCAATATGGGAAATCGTAATTTAAACCAGCTTATATTGCTTCGCTGTTTTTATATGCTATTGCGATATAATCACAAGCATCTATATTATAACATTCATGTTTTTAGATACCTATTGCGTGATCAGTATATCATTCCGTTGGTTCGTATATTATTCGAAGAGGTAAAATATTCGCGTTTTCCCAACCAGTATGACTATTATTATTATTTCACCGTCAAAGGATAATTATGTCCGCACACAAGCGCGTGTTTTAATTGAGTTTCTTCATCTTCTACCCAACTCTACCTAAAAATATAAAGTCTGATAATTTTTCACTAGCACAGGTCGTTGAACGGAACAACTGAGTTCAAGAGTGGTGGTCGGAAGGAGGGAGTACGGTACGTGTAAAAAATAGGTTGGAATTGTGGGAGATTTTGAAAAGAAATGCGAAATAAACAAATAAAAACAACCCTATGGGAGTGGGAAGGGATAGTTTTATTTTCACTGGTGTAACTTTTAATTAAACCAGACCACCGGTGAACTTGTCATTAATCGCTACATGAATCGAACCATGCTCGCGCACAGTAGTCGAATCCGCGAGCACCCGTCCGCGCTCATCATATACATACTATGGAACCCCGCCGAGGTTGCTGCAGATGATTAGATTGTATTGCGTAATTGTTATAATATTATAATATACCTGCCTGTGTGTGACAACAGGTACATTCCAAAATAATAGAACGATTACGTTTATTAACGTTTTCCAAAACTCTTTAATGGTAGGTATGTATTTACATAAAACCGATTTTAATATATATATATATATATATATATATATATATATATATATATATATATATGATCTTGTCGTTACGTCGGAATCATTACAATTTTTCTTTTCAATTTACTTCATCCAAATCGTCATAACTTTTTATCAAACATGTGTACCACTTCCTTTTATTTTAATTACAAAACGAAATTAGCCGATTTCATTTGTTATTGACAGAATTAGATACATTTTTTGTGTTCGATAAAACCAATACCGTTTCGTTCGAGGAAAACGTTTTCGAGCCACCACCAAGATACTATTCCTCGTCAATGCACAGTTGAATAAATATATTGGTAGTGCATATAAATTAACAACGGAGAACAGAACAACGACGACCACAACGATTTATTAGGAAATGATAAAATATTTTAAGGACTTGATAAAGTAACTACGTTGTGGATGAACTCGTAAGACGTTTATAGTTTTGCTAAAGGTTTAAATTTAATTGGAAATAAGTGTACAGTGATGAACACAGAATGATTTATTTGGAGAACATAATGTAATATTATATAGTAATAGTAATATATATATAATAGTAATCCGTACTCGTACGAACATACGGTAATAAACGTTTTTGAAAAAATCTCCAGTTTGTTCGATCGTTCTAATCGTAATAAATCTGAATAAAATAATATATTATAAGGAGTGAATTAAATGTCATAAGCACTTATATAAAATCTATGTACGTTATTTAGATTTATTTTACTCAAAAACAAAAAAAAAAAAAAAAACCATTCGTATATAAATTCGTTAAGATGGCCGTATAAACATAAATGTGAAATTGGCGAGAAAAAATATCACGGCGTAGGTATAAATAAAACAAGTTTGTCATGATTTGAAGTTTTCGTCGGGAAAGAAAAAAAAAAACAACGAAAACGGTACGTTTAAACGTGGGCATGGGTATTTATTATTATTTTATCTTTGCTTACCGTGAAATTCCTCAAGGGATTTTTTTTTTTTAAATTTTTTTTTTATTTCACGATTCCTCCTCACGCTTTACGCATTTCGCGATCGTTGGCAACGTTGTACAAAAGCCGGAACTCGAACAACGTTTTTCAAACGGGTCGCACATCATCCTCTCTTTCCATCTCCTCTACTTGCACCGCACAGAAAAGGGGACAGCAAAAAGTTTTTTGTTCCATTCAGTGAGCTTAGCAGTGGCGATGGTGACGGTGAAAACTTTCGCACAATAACGCCTAATTAAACACACCGTCACTTGTGGGTTTGTGTATGTGTGTATCGGTGTATGTGTGTAATGTGTTAAGGGCTTTTCAAATGCGATACGGCCACCACGTGGTTCACCGACAACACGAGCTACAAACACTTTTTCTCAGACTCGTTTCGAAACGACATACACACACACTTATATATATAAACAAATTTGTGTGTACATCTATACATATATGTTTGAAAATGTTTACACGTTTGGGTTTACGGTAGTAGTATTTTATGAAAACTTATTAAACGATAGAGTCAGTCTCACCCCAATCGTGGTGTGGTTGTCTACGGAGTGGTATAAAATAAATCGGCCAAGAAATAATTAATAATCACGTAGTTTAACGAGATGAAAATAAGAATTTATATTTCATTCAAACTCTTACGTGAAAAGTGTTAAACTAAAAATTACATTTATTAAGTTCAGTAATCTGTTTATAATTTACAATGAAAACTAAACGATTAATTTATGTTGCACATATAATGTTATTATGAAACTGACTGTTATTAAGGAATTAAACTATGAGTAGAACCTCTAGCTTTAAAACAATATACACTTTCCAGGCATCTGTGTCAGATTAATTGCTTCTGTCTGCCAGCAAGCAAAAAACAAATGGTACTCTTTTTAATGATCTTAGCGTTTTGACACTTAATGAGCATATATGTTATGAAAAAAAATCCATTAAAATATTTAAAATCTATGTCACTATAGTATTATGATAAACGAAATCAATTTTTTGGAAATCCATGGTCTTTTATTGAAAATTAAATTATATCGATGATAACGTTCTTTGCAACTCATTGTATAATGTGAATTACAAAAATAAGCATTTTTAAATGGATATTATTTCCATTTTGTTTGTTTGAAAATTAACACGCTACATATTGAGAAAAAACTGTTAAAAAAGTCCAATATAACGCGTGCACTTATACGAGTATTTCATACGACATTTTTCAGACATCAATAACAATTGTTGCAGGAAGCTGCAGAACTGCAGTTGGGAACTTGTTAATTAATATAAAATTTAAAAACTATTATTTATTATAATGAATTATTTTTCGAAAAAGTTTTTGGTTCGAATTTTTTTCGCCTTAAAAAATATAACATATAACCCAATGTTAATTAATTATTTTGTAGACATTTCCGTTCGAGAAGCATTGGAAAAGAATAATAACAATGATAGTGAATCAAGTTTATACAGCAAAAATGGTTTATTTTGTAAATACTCTACGAATGATCATATATTCTAATGATTTGCATGATTAAAACGAAGTCATATTATAATATAAAAAAGTATTGTTCAACCTTTAGTGGTTAGAGAGTAATACCAATTAATAGCATGTTGCAATTATTTATACTTTTAATTACGATATAATCTTGAAATAGTGACATGTATAAATTAATTACGGTATGTAATATTGTATCTTTATTTAAAACCGCAAAATAATTTGAGTAAAACAAAAAATACCATCGAATGTGATATATATTTTTCCGAGTGTCCAGACCTTAAGTACAATAAAATATACCACATAAATTCATTATCGATGTTTAAAGTGAAAAATTCTAATTATAGAAATCATATAATTATACTATATATATTTTATGGACGCCATTTGTTTTATGTTTTGTTTATTATTACAGTGTACAACCATTAAATTTTTTTTATAAATATAAAAAAATGAATGGATATTATTATTATGTTTTTTTTCAATAACCGACTGATATTCATATTTATTCACTAATGACCGATATACTCGATAGTTTTAATGTAATGGAGTTTTATTTTATTTGAAAACAACGAATTTTATCTTTTCAAGTTGTTATAGCTATAATATTAGAACTTACTAGCCATAAAATAACCATTCTAATATTATTGAAATAATAATTATTCGTTTGTTATTAGTAATAATAACACTGGTTGTAATAATACTTATTTCGACTTAAATTTTTGTTTTTACGTGAAATAGTAATTACTATAGTATTAAATAGTGAAATATATCCCTGGTTAAACTGAGTTTTTTTTAGCTAGGAATAACTTATTACTAATGAAGTCGAAAAAAATTGCACTATCATTATGACATTTTAATGACATATATTTATAATGTATTAATTTATATATAACTCAATCAATAATTCTTAAAATTAAAAAGTATAATATTTTCTAGGTGACCAAAAAGTTATATATATATATATATTAAAAATTGTTTCGATTGATAAAAATGTTGATTTCAAAAAAATTTTTCTTCGTATAATTATGTATGATTATAAGTACTTTTACTTAATATTTTAAGTTACTTGGTATGATAGTTTTGGTTGTACTTTGATCAGTCAGTGAGTAGTCCTTGAATTTTGTACATTTTGTCATGTATAGGTTATTTTTTTTAATACGTTTATTATAAATAACATTTGAAAGTTATATGGATACGTGTTTAAATGTATATTTATTAGGTTGGTTTTGTCATATATACATAAGACATTCATTATTAGTAGAATAAGTTTACTATTTTAAATTTACTTTTTATATATGATATATTTATACATTAAAAAATGCTTTGACTACGGAAATTATATCAATCTTAATATCTATAAAAGTGTATGACAGATTATTCTACAGCGAGATTAAATATATAAATGGATATAACAAAGACAATTTTTTGTTGACTGATACGTGTTTGGATTATTGAAGAAAGTCACGGTAACCCGATGCTTGAGAAAAATGCGTAAAAGAAAAATATTGACTTTTTAAATATCTTCTTTATTATTTTTACTTATGCTAAATATTCACACCCGTGTATGAGGAGATAATATTATATATAACATCCAGAAAATTTGAATCATGACGTTTCGTCGTTACACATTAATACATTAATTGTTCATGGCGCGAGAGAAATGTAAACACTTGACTAATATTTTCATCGCATTTTTATTATATCGTTGTAACTACTATATCATATTGATGTTGTACTCGATTGATGGGAAAAACAAATACGCGTAATAGTACTACTAAAATGGGTTAAATATTTGGTTTATATTTATTTTCAGTTATATGCTTTTTACGGCCCGTAAATAAATGTGCCAAGACAAATCCGTGTTGTGCCGTTATTTTCAATTTTTTTTTTCACTCAAAATAATAATAATAATAATAATAATATTGTTATATCGTGTCTGTCCGAGTACTAACTGCTGGTGACGACAAATGTTGCGAAACGTGCGGTGCAGTCGTTTTTCATCAGGATTCAAGTAGTCCACTTGCGCCGATACACTACAACGCGAACGTTGTGTACACATGTGTATTGCTCTTGACAGCGGGGCCCCTTTCGATCGTCAAGACTAGCGTGACACCTTGAACAAGTTAGGGAAGAAATATACGTTTACTTGAGTTTAAAGGTACCACCAGATGACGAAGGGCAGTGGGTTGACTGAATGGACAGCAAACGGCGTTATTAATATACTGTTTATATATCACGGTTAAGGGAAACACTCGATCAAAAAATTGTAAGCAAAACCTGCTCAATCGTTTAATATTTGTTTGCTTCAAAATCTAGTAAAATATAAATAACGCTCGCGTGAATAAGCCGCATATTTTCAAGTATTCGTGTTTTTTTTCAATGGCAGTCGATATCGACTTTAATGTTCGGATGGATATATTATTATTGTTCTCGTAAAAAGTATATAATATTGGGCGGGCAACATTCTCCGCAGAAACTTTGCCTTTAATTATTATTTAGCTCGAAAAAGCAGCAGAAACTCCTAACTCTAATATTACTAAAACACAATTATGTTCTTTCGATCATAGTGAAAAGGTCGCTAGACTTTTATGGGACATGCGTAAAAAGGTTTATTGTTTTCCGGACGATAAAAGAGAACTCTTGGCCATATTTGTTATTTAACTGAGTAAAAATATGCTGTAAAATCTAGAAAGCATTTTACAGTAAGATATTATTTTTATATTATATAGAACTAGACTTTATTTGATTCATTTATTGATACGCATAACGTTATTATAATGCAACGAAATCTCTTTTTATGAGTTTGTGTTAAACGACCAGGTTTTAAGACTAAAAATATATATTTTCAAAATCTGCAAAATATTACCACATTGATGTATTAATAAAATATAATGGTGTTAGAAATGTCAAGCCTTTGGGTATATTGTTCTTTGAATCAGAAAAAAATGAATTGTAGTAAATTCGTTAAAAACGGATATTCCGTAAATGTCATCGAATATTTGTTACTATCTGGTTATTTTATTTGAGATAATTTTATGATTTGAAAAATAATATTTTAAATCAATAACAATATGACAAATTTTATTAATAAACTGATAAGTTTTATAAATTTACACATTTTTGGAAAACTATAAAAATATAAGATTATCACGTGTTTACGTATCAAAAAAGTACAACTGTATCTACTATGTAAATACAAAAAATTCATAATTTTTCTCAAACTTTAAAATGTAAGAAAGAAAAATTGCAAATAAAATACTTTTATTGAAAAAAAAATAAAAAATCGTTAAATTCTTAAGAATATAAAGAATTGAAATAATAAGATTCAAATACTGTTTACGAGGTTAGGTTACTTGGAAGAAGTAATATACATTATATTCTTGTCTTTCTGTTATATTTCTGTTTAACAATTATTATGTTGAAACCTCAGAATTAAGACAAAAGCTATTAAGATGAATGTGTGTATTGTTCAATAAAGTTTTGATTTAGGGTGTGTATACATTCAGAATATTTTACTATGTCCTAACACAGTTACGACATCAAAAGCAAATCAAAATTAATTTAGTTTATAATTATTATTAATTTATGACACGTGATAAGGTATATTTAACAATATTGATTTAATTAAATTGTATTGAGTTTATTTTGAAAAATGTAGACACATAATAAGCCCATTCTAGTTATGTACATTTTACTCATGTTCTACATAATAATATATAACACATTGTATTTAACAATTAACCGTTTTAGATTATTAGTACACATATGTATACGTAATATAATATCAGACTAAATAGAATAATAATTTAACAACAATTTAACTATTTTATAATAAAAATGTTACGAATGTGTTTATGTATTATATAAATATTACATGTATATATATATATGTGTGTGTGTGTGTTTGTGTGTGTGTGTGTGTGCGTATGTGATTATGATATTTTAAAATAATATTGATTTAATGTGAAACATAAGAATAAATAATAAAAATATTATAAAGCTTTGTGGTTATTTTTGGACTTTTTGTGAATAAAATCTATCATTGCATATTTTCTTTTTTATCAATAATTAATGTAAAGTATTTTAGTCTTAAAATTTCCATATGCATGCGGTATGAAAACAAATTTTTTAAGTTTTTATATGTTGAAAGTTGATTAGGTGCAATTTGTGGATTATTTTATGTAATAAGTAATCGCTTTAAATTAATGATATACAAATTTCACATACAAAATTTTTATTTAGTCAAAAACTTGAAACATTCTTCTTTTAACTATTTATATTAAATTATGTCATAGTGTTTACCATTATCATACGTCATTATAAATTATATGTAATTTTAAAAGTTGTAAAATTTTCTATAAGTCGACAAAGCTAAAGTAGACAACTCAAAAAAATAATTGTTTTATAACAGATAGAAAAGTACATATTAAATTGTATACTAAAGTACAATTCAAATATGACATTTACATTTAATGATTATGATCATTTTAAAGTTCTGTAAGTTCAATGAAATCTGAATACTTGTTGACGCTTGCAATTACGCAAGAAGTATATAACTAAGATAATGTTGTAGACTTATTTCATATGTGAAATAGCATTTAATTTTTTTAGGAAGTGTTTAAATACATAAGTACTTAAATACGTTGGTATCATAAGAATGTTTAAAATATATTTATATTTTCGTTAAATAAAATGTTATTAATTAGTATATTTTAAAACTCCATTAGACCGTTTAAAATATGAGGTTTTTAGATTTTTCGTAATTTTTTCTGATTCATAAAATAAGCATTTTAAATTGCTTATAATATATTTTCTTGAAAATTCACCTGGCAAAATAAATATTTTTAATGATTTTTAAGTATTTGTGTGATTTCGAAATCATTCACTTATTAATTTTGAATGGTCATAATTAGAAATAAAATACTAAACATTTCGAATTAAATATAAAATGCCATTAATTGTGTTCATTATTATTAATTAATGTTCTCTTACAACAAACTTGAAAAAAAATTAGTATTTTTATGAATAAGAATCAGTTATGATTATTTTATCACGATCATTACATTTTTTTTAAAATGTTGTGCATATATATATAATGTATGTTTTAATTACCAATTACTTAATGGTTATTTTGTAAAATAAAAGGTGATTAAGTTTGAGCCATTCGGTGTTGATTAAAGCTAATTAAAATTATATTATTTTTTAGACTTTGATTAGGATTATAATGTAATATGACAATAGTTATTATATGATATGGTCAATGCGTTAGGGTGAGTCGTTAATCACGGTTTCGCTTTTCGTGTCACTGTCAGACCTCTTGGCGTCTTCATGTTTAAAAAAGACTACAACACTGGAAAATGGCGATTTGTGATTGTCAACCATATAACAATAATATAAAAAAAAAAAAAATCATTAAATACAGAACACTCAAGTCTACGTTATGGGGCGTGGCGAATTTTAAGACAAAATATAATTACAATTAATTATTGTTTATTGTCTTCTCGTTGCCTATTAAGTATGGAAATATTAGAATAAATCGTTTTTCACTTTGGTCGTATTTCTATCAAATATTCTTTATTAAATTAACATTTTGAAGAGTAATTTATGTCAAAACGTTATAAAAGAAAAAATAATATACTCGAACAAAATATGCAGTTGAAAAATATGCTCATAATTTAATTACTTTTATTTATTTTTCATAGAAAAATCAAGTAATTTACAATTTAGTTCTTAAAATCTACCTTTGATTCAAGTTTTAAAATATAATATTATTTGACCGTAATAATTTAAAATGTTAAGTTAAAGTTGCAATAAATATTAAATATAATTATATATTTAATACTTGATTGATGATTAAATATTTAATACAGAAAAAAAATAAAATACATTTAATTAATATAATAATTTTCTTAGCTAGAATACTTAAAATGGTACTCATTAACATAGTATTAATTTACACATTAATTAAAATTCACTTCATATATGATATACTATTAATTTTCCTTGAATCTATAAATTATATTACGAAGTTTTTTATTTTTAAAATTATATACCTTTTATCAAATTTATAACCAACCACGAAACAATAGAATTATAAAATTCATAAAAAAATACTCAGAACATTATTATGTATATTGTTTACAAAGAAATTTTATAATTTTTTACTGTGAAATTAAAAATTATTAATACTCAAAGTAGAATCAAAAGTTTTCCTGATGATATTTGAATTCACTTAAGTGACGTGATATTAAACATACATATTTAATGATTGACTTTTTATGTTGAATACACATTTCTTAAATTTTTCTTGACTTTAAAAAATACTCATAACAGTTTTAAAATATATAACTGCAGCAAATTAAATGATCAAACTAGTTTGAACTGATAATAAATATTTTAAACTCACAAAGTTATAATCCCATGTGATAAGCCTACTTTATGAGTTTTCAAGATTTACTAAAATGCTCTGACATAATACCTTTATAGCTGAGTTTAAATTATTTGATTTGTTAGCATATATTAGATAATTGTTGTATTCGAATCAATTATTTGGTAAATAAATAAATAATAAATAATTAATAAATGGTTCACTGTCCCATTGAACTTTTAACACCTGCACATTTTCGTATATATCCAATTTTATATTATAAGTTTTTCGAAAAGATTTTCGTAATGAACTTTTTCTAATTGTATGCGTAGAGATTTTATTCAATTCTGTTGAATGACACGTGTTTATATGATTATTGGCTTGTAATATTTATATATATTATATCACTGTTTAAAATGAATTAGTATTTTTTCGAAAAATTAAAATGATGAGTGTGTTCAATTTTTTGGTTCCTTTTATATTTAGTGTGGGTATGTCTATGCGGTAATTTCACCGAATAAATTATTTAAAATTTAATAATCAACAATTATGTTTGGACTAAGATACATATATTTTTACCAATAGTTTTTTTTTTCAAATTCTAATTTTTTAGCAAAAATTAAATCATCTTTCATTAACTAGAGTACTTTTTATGGAAGGAACACTTGCCACTACTATGTACATTCATAACCTAAGTTCATTACTATTGTAACTTTGTCAATAGAACGTTATAGTTTGTAACTATTAAGACTCATATGAAAAACGATTAAATCACACAGAAGTTTTTGGAGCTGTACTATTGTGAGAAAATAATTAATTAATTCATCAATGCGATATTGTAAAAATCTAGATCGTGTTCAATTGTATGCTGTTTGACTAATATCTATAAAGTTGTACGAAAAACGATTTTGCTTCTTTAAAGTAGTTTCAAATTGTAGCCAGTAATAATTCCTTGGAGCGTACTCTTAAACATTAGAGTAGTAATACGCGGGAGAAAAGATCTTTTTTATGTGTGGATAGGGAGTGGATTTTAACGGCGACAGACCGAACGGCAGAATTACAAACGGATGCCAAGAAACCATCCAGACAATAGTAATGGATATAATGCGGGCGAAAATTAAGTAGGTACTAAGAAAGATTTAAACATTTTTTTTTTTTTTTTTTATCAAATGAATATAGATTAATATCTTTACTTTTAAATGAAAGAAAACGAGGCGAAAATGTCGAATGCTCGATAAAATGTATAATATTATTGGTACTTGGTCGGTCCATAAAGCTATAAGAGTTGAAATACTTAATATAAATGTTGATAATATTCTAGTATTGTATTTATAGCTAACACCTACACCGTTATGCTGTAAAAGAGCGTGTACATAAAATATGAATTGTTTATAATTTAATTGTGATATTTAACTTGTAAACTTTGATTGGATTGATTTGATTGCGACGATATTCTGAATTTATATTTTCATACTTTATACCCCATAATTTGCCTAGAAGTAATGTTCAAACTAATATACCAGTCAAATGCGTGATTTTTTATTATTTATCGTTCGACAAAATTATTTATTCATTTGGTTTGAGTATAAGTACCGTAAATTAACTTAAAAATTAAATAAATAATTTTATTTTATTTCGATCATTATTTTTTTTATTCTAATACTAAAACAAGTATTAAGAAAACTATTTTGAATTGATATCATAATAGTATATTTTTCTGAAATATAAATATTCGCGAGATAAACTTTTTCCTATAAGTGTGATCAGAATAAATTAAACTATCATCATACAGTTATAATTACAATTTTGAAACTTCTCAAAAAATTATTTATTTAAATATTTAATAGTATATCAATACTTTAGTTCAATTATTAATATTTATATAGACCACAGAATTTAAGCTTCAAATTATGGATATATTTTATAATAAAATAGCTAAAATATATGTTTTTTTAAGAATAGTTATATTGGTATAATTATATTTATAAAAATTATAAAATATGTTAGGTCGGATTATGTTATAAAATAATTTGTTACGTGTAGAATTAAATTAGTCTAATCCAAGTCGTCAATTTATATTGGTTTTTCATTTATTAAAAAAATATAAATTGTTTTACAATATTTCTTCAATTAGAGTCGTTTCAACTAGTAAATAATGTTAACATTGTATTATTTTAGTGTCCCATATAGGAACGAATGATTTAACGAAATAAATAAATATAAATAATCAATTGTATAATTTAAGATAGTAAATAATAAAATTATATTTTGGTTACTCATTTAATATTCAAACTGTACTCAATAAATTTTCATGATCTTTAAACGACATTTTTTTTTATGAACACATAATTTAAAAATGTCATAAACACTGTAGAAAATTTTGCTTTGCTCAAAATCGTTTTTTAAACGTTTTGATTTATCATTGTTTTTAAATTTAAAATAATAATAAAAAATACAAGTTTACAGTGAGATAGAGCAGTAAAACAAAAATATCCAGTACTTTTCACTAATATTGTTCGTAATTTTTTGATTTTAAATTACAGAAATTATTCAACTTTTTATTAATTAAATCATTTTTAATTGACATTGAATACAAAATATATAATAGTTTTATATCAACTGATTTTTATTTATAATAAAAAATAAAAATAAAAATAATATTTCGTCAGGATATTCGGAACTAAAAATGTATTTTCTTGTAAGACTCATATTTTATTAAGTTTTTTATACGATCTGTAATTAAGTTATTCCTTGTCAAAATGTATTATAACGTTTACCACTTACAAATTAATTATAAGTTAATTTCACTTTTTTTTTTTGCTTTTATATTAATCAATCATCATTGTCAACTACAGTATACACATATTTTTTCTAAGTCAAAAAAAAAAAAATTATGCTACAGTTCCATCAATCTATTTACCATAAATTCGTCAACATTATTTGGGGTATATATCAGGATCTAGAATAATTATTTGTTTTCTATTAAAACTGAATTATACAATGTACATCGATATCCACACTTTATGTTTGAAATATTAATTTTTTATTTGTTGAAATATTTATTTGTATGGTTATTTTATACTTACTAATTACTTATTTTATTTAAGAAAACAAAAGATTTTTTATTTTTTTTTGCAGGTCACACACAATGCCTTATTAATAAAACATATAGATTGATATAATACTTATGATATAATTATTTATTGTAGCAGTACAAACATGAAAAATAATTATAATTAAATCTAATGCTAATCAATGTTATTAACGTTTTTACTGATGAATAACGTATGTTTGACAATGAAGAGATAATAAGTTACATATTATTAAAATAATAAAATGTTCACCATATAAGAAGCTGGTCTTATGAAAAGACGATTACATTTTTGTTTTAATACGAAAAAGTATGAAGTGTAACAATTTAAATTAAAAAAAAATTTTATTGGTAATTATATTAAATGATTTGCCTATTGAAATTGATTATGCAAATGAACTGCTACATTATTAATACATTTTATTATAACCATGAAATAATATTTACACTGGTATAATAAATATTTTACATATAAATGAACTATTTGACGAAACCGATAACTTTTATTTAAACTGTATATTATTAAAATTTGAATATCTTATGAAATGCTATTGAAGGGATAAATAGGCGGAAAAACGTGTGATATCATTAAATAGATTTCAATGGTGGCAACAAAATTAGATTACTTTTCGTGTTCAATTTAAGAATCGCGTTTTTATTAAATAAGACATGACGTTGGATTTATTGAAACGTGAAATGCCCAGTCTTGTTGATCATATAGCGAAATTAAGTTCTTTTCAATTTCATCACATATTACATTCTCGAGAAACGTTCGATATTTTTCAATAAGCAACCAACCGGTGAGACCTATACCAAAGAGCAATCAGAGATAATTTTTGTAAACAAATCTAAGTATGATAATCGTATGATAGAACGATCGGTGTCACGACAAGTGCACGCGAAGAGCGAATAACATTATTTGACTAACAATATAAACGCGTATATCGTATTGTTTGGTGGGCGGAATAAAATTGTAGCGCATGAATAAAACCCTTAAAACATAAATCGAATGACAGCGATCTTGTGATGATTGTTTCGATCTTTTGTGTCGTTTTTATTTTTTATTTTTTACGAGCGTGATTGAGCGTGTCCAACTATGACAGTGATGTTAGTGGTAGCTAGTGTGCGTGGGTACATCGTTGTTGTAATCAGCAACGGTCACACACACACACACGCATACGGATACATATAAGAGTGTGTGCGCGAGAGAGAAAGAGATGGACGGATTGGTCGAGTGGAGTCGAGGCGTATACGAGTGAAGGGGTAGATATAAGAGAGCAGCAGTAGCAAAAGTAGTAGAAGCAGTAGCGACAGCAGTAGCAGCAGCGATAGAAGCAGCAGGGCGGATAGAAAATGAACACATTATCTATTAGAGGTTTTTTTCCCTCCCTCTCGATCGTTCGTCCCGTCTCCGTCCACGTTGTACCCCTCAATGTCCCTATCCTTTTTCACTGTCGGCCGATAAAATACTGTGCGGTCCCTGCGTGCTGCGTATATATACGTACATTTGTACGGATGTGTGTGCGCGTGTGTGCGTTTGTGCACCTTCTCTTTTTCCCCGCGGGAACACTTCCCGCTATGTCACCGCGCTGCAGTATAGCGGAGTATAGTATAAATAAAAACTACGGCGGAGCGCTTGCGTTTATGCGTATGCGTGTTAGACAGAGAGACAGAGAGACAGAGAGACAGAGAGAGAGAGAGAGAGAGAGAGAGAGAGAGAGAGAACGAGGAAGATTTATAGCGAGAAAGAGAGTGAGTGGGTGGGCGCGTTGGTGTGCGTAGGTCTAAATAAGTGTGTGAGTGTGTGCGCGCGTTAGGGAAACTGTGCGGTGGGGCTTCGCGCGCGCGTCCTATCGATCGGGTGGTGGCGGCGGCGGCGAAAGATGGCCACCGCCGGCGCCCTCTCGCGCCGCCACAAGGTGATATACCCCGGACCCCGGTAGGGCAGTATAGTAGTCTCGCAGACGGTTGCGCCCCCCCGGTTTTGCGTAGTCGTCGTCGTCGTCGTCGTCGTCGTCATCGTCGCTGCCGCCGCGTGACGTATCGTACGTGCGTGTGTGCGTGTGCGCGCTCCAGTGTGTGTTTGTGCGTACGTGCGTGCGCGAGTGTGTGTGTGCGTGCAAGTGCAAGTGTGTGCGTCCGCGCGTGTTCTCGTGTGTGTCTCTGTCTCTCTCTATCCGTCTCGTCGTCCGTGCGTGTTCATGTAAACGAGTTGCGTTGTTCGGGGACGCGTGTATATTGTGTCCGTCGAAATCGGTGTTATAACGACGTGTGCGCAATCCGAGGGACAAGAAACGGAAAAAATAAAAAAAATAAATAAATAAGAAACATCGCACGAAAAGAACGGCAAGCCGTGTTAAAAACGTTGTTCGCGCGCGTTCCGTCCGATCCGCGTACAGTCTTGTTCCGTACGCTTTTCCGCACTCGCGGCTCTCGTCCACGACCACCGACCGGCCGTGGCCGCCGGGAGACACCACGCGGCCCTCGCTCCGGCTGACCGTTTCTCCGGTGCACACGACGTACTCGCCGCTCCGGGGGCTGCCCTGGGGACGCCGTGCGCGCGTGGACACATGACCGCGTTGCCGTCGCGGACGATGGCTACGTGCGTGTCCACAGTCACCGCAGCAACCGTCGATTACCCGTGCGCCACCGACGAATCGTACGCCACCGCACCCGGCACTACTCGCTGCGCCGCTGACAACCGTCCACGCGACCACCGCTCCAACGGCATCAACGTACTCGCTGCGCTACTTCACTACTGCAACCGTTGCTACTACTGTTATCACGCTACTGCGGCGGTGGCGGCCACGACGACTCTGTGCCGGTCGGCCGCGTTACGCCACCGTCTGCACTGATATTATGGGCCGCCGCGTAGCCCGCACCGTGTTCCGGCATCGTCGTCGTGTGCGGCCAGCGGATCGCCGCCGTCGTCGCGCGCTTGTTGTTATGGTCGATTGTGCGGGTCACCAGCCCGGCGACACGACATGATCTCTGGCGTCGACACGACGCTACAACGCATCACCGCCGCAGTCGTCAGATCATCGTTTCCCCAGCAGTCAGCTGCAGCTGCGCTCTACTACTACCACTACTGTTACACTACACCACTACCGGCTTATTATCCGTCAAGTAATTGAAGTTTTACTACTATTAGCAACGTGCCGTATTGCTCGCCATCGGCGCAAACGTCTGAATTCCCATTCGTTCCGTTCCTCGGTCACTATTCGTGTAACGATCGCGGTTACACGTATACGTGAACAAACCGTTGTAATCGCAACTGTAATAATAATAATATTAATAACGTCTCGCGGTGCTGTACACGATCATTTCCGCGTCACTTACCCCCGACACGTAGTCCGTGTCTCTCCCCGTCCACAATCGTTTGCGTAATATACAATATTAAAGTCGGGGAAGGGACGATTTTTTTTTTTTATGTATATCCCTTCCCTTCTCCGTTACTAGCGGATCGTGCCGCCCGCCACCGGTCCCACCCGTGTCACGAGCACACTCCTGCGTACCTCGCGGTCCGCGCGCGCGCGCGCCCGCGTGTACGTGTGCAGGTACTTCCGCCACCGGCGACAAAGCGCGTTATGTAATCCTTCGCCTTCGCCGTTGTACTGTAATGTTATTTTTGCATAGCGTTTACTTATTATAATTGTGTGCACGCGCGCAGCCGTCGTGTACATGAATAGTGCATAACAGCAGTGTATAAGTACTATAGCCGTCTCGGCCGCCTCCTTCGCGTGTACCGCGAGGACAAAATCAATATAATGAATAAAATGGCCGTAGAAATCCGTCACGCGGTTATGATAACACCGCTGCTGCCTCTGCCACTGTGCCTGACGTTTCGAATCCGAAATCGAGTGTCCCTGCACCATCATCATCATCCCTTGTCATTACCATCACCACCACCACCGCCAACATCACTACCGCACTACCACCACTGCTTTTCCCATTTTCCTCTCGTCGGTTGTACGTGATAACGACTACAGTAGCAATAGTTATGTGTAGTCGCGTAATAACGTGCAAGACTATGCTTCGATTACTGTTATGTCTCTGACGACTTTCGTATTTGACGAATGCTGCTTGTTATTCACGCCACCTCTCGCCGCGGATCATCGCGGTAAAGTCAACACGAGTCGAAGGACTAATGTCCATTTCGAAAATAGATGATATTCATCATGTTCATTGCTACAACAAGACTATTATTAACTGCGACCGATTATCGTAGAAATGTCAGAGAATTATATTGTATTCGTGACGGGTATTAGCAGTAAACATAACGCGGCTGTTAAAAGGTCGAGTCTTGTACTTTGCTGTTCGATTACGATTATTTTAACGATCTATTTTAACTTTACCTTACAGGGGTATTTTCTTATATTCATCAAGTTTACGCACGAGTTGTGGTAGAGTTAAAACGCTGGGTTCGAGTGTAGTGATGGTGATGTGCGCGAATGGTCCAATAGGGTTCTTATCGATTCTGAACGCCTTTCCGATAGATGCCTGAAGAACGTGCGTGTGTGCAGCGGATCTTTCTGTTTATATAAATAAATAAATAAATATTTTTATATATATATATATATATTAAACATGCGCACACGTATCTTGGGATAATATAGTCCATGTCCGGACGCTGTTTTTAGCGTAAAATATTCCCTCTCGGTAGCCGCGTCCGGCTCGATAAGAGAGCTCCCACCGACGACGAGACATTTTCTGACGTCTCGGACTTTCCACCCGAATGAGGTAATCTGTAATGCGATATTTGCAATGCTATAATACTCTATACACTAGCAACGTTGATGGTAAGGACGGTGTGAGGGTCGTGTACACGCGAACTGACAATGGAAACGAACGGTTGAACACACACGTGTGCACTGCGCGTAGTATTCGGGAATGAGGACTTAGATTATGTATTCTAACGATTTTTAAACTGTTTAAGATGTTAAAATCCACGAAACCCCAAGAACCAGGAATCCAAATTGTTATCTTATGAAAATTATAACGTAACAACTATTTTATATTTAATCGGTTTTATTCTATACCTTTGCGTACAAGATTCGTATGATCTATATGAATACAAAATATTTAATTCAATCGAAAAGAAATATATTTATTCATAATTTAAATAAGTACTATATTTTAGTCATTTATAAGAAGTTTTAACGGGAACAATATTATATAAATATATTTTTTTTTTCCATTTACCAGTACTTTAATTAATTAATGGTTTACTAATGAAGAAAATAAATGCGCGATCCCACATTAATACAATCAATCTGTATAAATATTACAATATTGAACTCGACATTTTGAATTTGATTTAGTTCAAATGTGTTCCCGGAGCCTTAGAATTTAATGGAGCTTAGTTTGAGAATTACCGGATTATAATATTCATATTGAGACGCACTGAAAACATATACACTCGTCCAAGACTCGAAGTCGGATACATATATACCATATACACCACCGATAAACGTTTTCCAAATGCATCCCGTGCGTATCCTATTAATCGACTGGCTTTGCGCATTGCGATTGCTCTGTGTCGTAAGAATATGGATTTTAATTTTTTTTTTTTATGTCATAATACACTCTCCTCGCTAATTGAGTTGTACAACTTTTATCCAGCTAATGGATTTGTGTTTGCGCAACATGATATCCCGCTGATATAAATTTTTCTCAAATACGTGCGTATCACTACACGTTTTGTATTTTTACGATCGACAAAATATGTACTATATTATATAACAGCCTTATCATTTTGTTTTTATTACGTTTACAGAACGCGTCGTTATTTTCAACAGATTAGCTATACAATTGACAGGAATAAAAGTGCAACACGTTTCACAATAGCACAAAGTCTGCGTAATAAAGTGAAATGATTTTATTATGTGATTTCTGAGTAAACAATTTTGTAATAAGTGTATTATTTTACGGTTATGTGTATGACAGAATAAAACAAAAAGGTCATAGATTCCAATTAAACATCTTATAACTAGTATAAACCACTATTAAAAACGAATTTTATTAAAATAAAATGCATTACCAGTTTTATAATTGGACAATCATGAAAAAATAATAATAATAATAAAAAAGAACCGGATGGGCCTCGTTCTGCTGTACACTTGGGGGTGAAGTGCGACTCTTCATAGGATAGGTCATTATAATGGATTTGTTAAATTTGAATTCAATAAAAGGTATCATTGTATACGAAAAACGATTATGAACGGAGATGATATGTTTGTCTAGAATATAATACAATGTTATTTATAAATATTGTAATAAGTATATTTTATTTTGAAACGAAAAATTTAGAAAAATCGAAAATTTAAATTGTCTATAAATAAGTCAAAATACTTTGAAAACTTAACCATGTATAGAGAACGTCAATATAAAGATTTGGTGAATATTTCAAGTTGTTGCGATTTTTTGTTTTTGAGTTAGAGCAGTTTAAAAAAACCGATATCATTTGTCAGTCTAGAATATTATACATAATATTATATTTTACATGTAATTTTATGTCAATATTCGCTGTTGAAACGCTTATAAAAAAAAATTGTGCCTATGGATTTTAATAATTTTTGAATGACAATAAGAACTACTTCTGTGGAATCTTCTATTAAATTTTCAAGTATTTTGTAGGAGCCAAATTTTTTTATCACCGATTATAAAAAAAAAATGTAAAAAAATCGAATATTTTAAATGCCTATAAGTGGCTTAAAAATCAATATAATATTTTGAAAAAAATATTACATAAAAGAAATACCAATCTTAACAGCTGGTAGAAATTTCAAAAATCTTTTACTTTTTGAATTATAACAAATATTAAAAATCGTTTGAGAATAAATCGCTGTTTTATGCAATTTCGTAAATATTTAAATTTCAAAGTCATAAAATTTTTTCCTCTAAGTCCGGTATAAATTTTTTTAAAGATTTTTGAAGAGTAGCTTATGGATAACCTAGTGTTAAAATTTTGAACCTTAAGTATGAACAGAAAAAATTTTATGAATTTTTATCAACAAAATAACTTGCAAATTATCGTGATTTTTACATATTTAGTATAAACTGGAACTTTGAGCACTTATAAAAAAAAATTGTGACTTACGATTTTTGATTTTTTTTTATCAGTTAAGGAACAACTTATAAGAAACCTTGTCTTAAATTTTCAAGATTTTCTGGGCAGCCAAAAAAATTTTATCGTTACTTAAAAAAAAAATACTTAAAAAAATTGAAAATTTCAATTGTCTATAAATAGCTCAATAAAAGTCAAAATACTTTGAAAATTTAATGGTGTATAGAGAACGCTAATCTCAACATTTAGTGAAAATTTAAAGTATTTACATCGATTAGTTTTTGAGTTATAGCAAAATAAAAAATTTGATTATGTCGAAAACTGGTTTTGCGTAAAAACTCCCGTTTTTCCCAAAATTTTTTAGGGTTTTTCCCGTTGCATTTAAAAAATATTGAAAATTTTTTACTTTTGACCCCCCAAAGTACCAACTAAATTCTTTTTCCTTTCAGAAAAGTTGTTACATAAGGCAATCGAAGCATTTTTACTGCCCCAAATCGTGTCGATAGACACAAAAAAAACACACATCATTGTAAAATCAATACATTCTTCACTCCGTTCAGAATCTAAAAATAATAATCATGGTATTTTACTGAAGATCAAAAGCAATTTTTAGTAGTCCCTTTTTTTTAAAATTCAAGTGTAAAAGATAAAATGTTGATACATTTATAGGATTACAATAAGTATTTTTATCGAAAAGAATCTAGGAAAGATGACAGTATTGTTACTTATCTAAAAGAACCACGATAAGCCTTTTTTATATTTATGACTGCTGACTGTTTCAAGATATTTCTTATCCTAAAAATTGTATCATCCATAGAATCGGATTGCTTAATATCGATTCAAGAATTTTTTTATATCATGTGTTTAAAAGTGATGTGTATTTGTGCAATAATAATGTATATTTAGTTTTAATACAATTTATGTCTTTCACAATTTCTTTCGTATTACCATAATTATTTGATTGTTAATATTTTAATTATTTTTCCGATTTTATTCAATTTACACTTCTAGAAATATTTAAATTTATAAATAATAGTATGCTTTTGAGCGGTATTCCTTAATATTATTTTTCGTTGAAATGATTCGAGAAATAGCTTTTAGAGATCCGAAAGCAATCCGAGATCGCAATCGGAGACTGAACTTGTCGACCACTCTTTTTTTGATCCTTGAATGGGATAAAGACTGTGAAAGGTATAAGCTGACGGCTGATTCGGGTTTTGTGCACGTCACCAAATGCGTATTAAACGGGTGGTGTTTAGACATGTCATGTAGTGATCCTTTGTTTTAAATTCGAATAAGGGTTTCGGTTAACGGGCAAAGGTTTTAGAAACGTTTTCGTCAAGTACCTCATAAGTTATACTGAAAAAATAAAATGTTTGCTTGCGATAATACTAAAGGTGACCCTAGTCTATTCCTGATTTATGTATAAAAAAAAAAATGCTTACTTTTATCAAACATTGAAATATTTTAAATTAAATATTTATACAGATTGAATGTTAATACTTGTATATTCAATTATGCACGAGTGTTACGGTTCAATGTCTTAGATACCTAATCAGATAAAATTATAATTAATTTAATGTATTACGAACCTATTTAAATATGAAAAATTCCAGGAAAATGTTATTTTCTACCATTTAAGTCTAAATTAGGTTTTTATTTTAAATACTATTCGTATTTAATCTATCTAATTTTGATTGTTCGTAAGAAGTTCAGATCATTACAGAAATTATTATTTATACATAACATAAATACAATTTTTACAAATTTTACAATAAATAAAAACAATAATTCAACGTATAAGATCTAATTTTATAGACGTTATTTAAATAATTGTTAACTTAAATATTTGCATTATATAGATATATGATAATATAATTCAAAATTGTTTACAGTGTTAAAATTTATCGATTTATTTCCGCATTCTGAAATATACCGTAACTAAAAATAAATTGTTTTAAACGGTTATAAATTCGATACCTACTCCTTTTTTTATTGCACTAGACGAAAACCCGTACACACGTAATATTATGAAATATGCAAATCCTTTAACGAGCCGACGGCGCCTTCCTTGTTATAGTAAAGTGTACTCATCCTAATCGTGATAACTCTTAACTTTGATACTTGACGGTAAGGATGGGACAAAGAAACTTTTTTATATTTTATTTTTAACCTTGCATTATGCAATCATGGAAGAGAGAGAAAGAGGCTATATCATGTGAACTGAAGATATTCGCTTGAAATTCCATAGAAAGATGAGCGTGACATTTTATGGATTTTCTTGTGTGATTATTTCAGTTTTGAAACTGAACTTTTTAAGTACCACTGATTTTATTTTTTCTCATTCATACGACGACCAAAATGTGATCACTACTATTGGAACTTTATACAGATGTTCCGAAAATGTACGGAACCAATTATTTTAAAGATATTCTCAATGATTCACGTTTAACATTCGTGCAGCGAATGATAATTATCATTATGAAACAACAATAAATTAAAAACGACCAAGTGAACTCATGCGTTTCTATTTCGCACTCGAATCATCCGAGTCTGAATTGTTTTCGTTATAATACGTTATAATAATCTTTCGGCTCGTTCTGGTCAATAAGAAAAATAATAATAAAAAAATAATTAGATGACGAAGTTCAACTGTAATAGTTGCTGAGCCTGATTGCTACAACGTGGACTGCGTTTCGTTCACCGATTTATATTAATTTATATTGGAATTAGAGAACCGATGGTCTTCCTAGTTATGATGTCGGTTGTCCGAAAGGATTTGGGCAATGTTTACCCGTAGTGCTCTTTTTCTGTACCATACGAGTATTATCAATCCGACATTAGGTGGATATGAAAATAATGTTCAAAAATTTGTCCCAATGTCAAATGACACTATAAAAACATTACAATTGTGTACGTCGTTGCACAACGCGGAGTCCGGCTCTGCAACATGTTCAACACGAACTCGCCAAATCGCATCCCCGAAGACCTAGCGCTCCGTCCGCACTATCCATCATGCTCACGAGCGTGCTTACATAGACCTGTTCGCGCAAACGTGCAGACGAAAATACGGTAACTCGCTTGCGCAACCGTCGTCCGGCCGAAGATCGGACCGCACGGTTCTAGACTTGCGCGTGGTTTCACCCGAACCGCGGTTCGGTTCAGCGGAGCTTTTGCACGTGACACACGTTACCGTTACTGTTGTCGTAACCGGAACACCGCCAAGTTCGAACGGATTTGGTTCGCGTGTACACGAAGTTTGAACGTGGCCCCGGTGCACCGTATTTTGCATACGTCCTTTGCGCAGTTGTTTTTGACGGCGCGCGTATGTAGCTCCAGTTCTACCGAGTGCCAGACAAGACCTAATCCGGCACGACGTTTTGTGTGTTGCAGGTACAAGGAGGAAAAATGCGGATTCCGCGGCGAAACGGCCGGATCGGTTGTGATAGAGTGGTGGCGCCGGTCCCGGCGGTACAATGCGCGCTGCCAGCACCGGCGGCGGTCTCGTTCGTCTCGTCGTCATCTGGCTGGTGGTGCTCGCAGCGCTGGTCATGACCGCAGCCGGCGCCTCATCAACGTCCGCCGCGGCCACCGACACGGCCACGGCCACCACTGCCGCTGCTCATAAGACCGTCTCGCCACCGGCGGCGATACCGGCCGCCGCCGAAATGGCGGCGAACGCGACCGCGGGCCGCGCGCCGTGCGAGCTGGTGCGCGTGTCGCTGCGAAAGCCGGCGTGCACCGGACAGATTAGCGAGGGCCCGGGCCCGCCGCCGACGCCGACGCCGACGCCGACGCCGCCGCCGCCGCCGCGGTCCCGGTGTCCAGCGTGCGCCCGACGTTCCGATAATAATGATAATAATAATAATTATAATAAAAATAATAATAATATTAATATTAATAATAATAATTATGATAATTATAATAATGATAATAAAAAAAATAATAATAATAATTATAATAAGAGTAATCATGAGTGCCTTGAATACGCCCGTCGGGAGCTCATACCGGAAATGTGCCCGGACGACCCGACCGCGTACCGTAGTCGGCCCGGCCGCCTGTCCCGGTACCGGCTCCGACACTGTTGCCACCACACCGTCGAGTCGGTCGCGCAGCAGCCGTACGGCGACAGGGAATCGTGCTACGACCGGGTCAACGAAGCGCTCGACCTGGACGATATCGCGGCCGCCATGTCTTGCCAGTTCGACGAGGTGTTGGCCAGGTACGATTGCAACCAGATGTACTCCGCCAAGTCGTGCGAATCGTGCAAGGTAAGTGAAGTTTTCACTGTACAGATTCTACAGCTTTTCCTCGCCGATATTTCTCTTAGTGTGTTCCGTCAAAGGCGCGTGTCCGCGGACAGGATCTTATGGTTTTCAATGACCACAACTACCGTTAACGGTTAACGAAAATCGACGGGCAATGCGATTCGGTTAAATTCTAATTCGTTCGTACCTTATACATTTTACGCGAACAAAAACCACTGACCGTGAAGTGGGCAGGTACAAAAACATAAACATATATTTTTCTACAATTTCGAGGGTGGTTTGAATCCTTAAAGCCTTTCTCGGTACCACCGTTCATCCGTTATTTATTTTATGTTTCTCTGTTTATCTTTACACACACACACACACACATACAGACAAACACACGCATACATATGATACTACGATCCTTTAAAATACATACTTAAAGTTGCGATAAATGTTTTATCATTTATTATTTAAATCCTCGTGGGACGTCTGTAGCGCATCATACTCACCGCGTGTGCAGGACCGTGAAACGCGTGGCCCGTTCAAAGAGTTTTCGCCATTTAACACGTCCGACGTCGTATAATATATTTATATATCAAGAGTTTTTTGGATGTATTTAATCAATCTGTTATGATAATAGTAATAAAACAAATAAAACAAACGAGCGTACTACTCGTATATGAACGTCATTCATAAGACATATATTATTATTGCTGTTATTATTATTGCACCGTTGCAGTAGCACAAACACGCCACCGCGCGTCACGCAGTTTCCCCCGAATGTCGAACCATAATGACTGAAACGTCGAATTACCTAAAACCCACGAGCGAAACAACAAGGCTGTTGTTATTATTATTATTACTATTATTATTATCATGTACTTTAGACATGTTTATATAATACCCTCGTACGACCGGTAGACATTTAACGTTTTCCCGTTTTCTACCCTTCCCGCAGGTAGGTGACGATCGAGATTTTTGGGCGCCGACCTAACACCGTCGAAATCTCTGTACGTCCCGTTAACGGTCAGGACCTTTGCCCTGGGAAACGTTCACGCAAAAGATGCGCTCTATCGATTGGGCGCCGCGAGAGTAGGCGATAGTAGGCGTTTGGCGCGACGCCAACGGACCCGGGTCGACGGGAACTCGTTGTCGCTATAAATTATTTCCCCGCCGAAAACTGTTAGTGATACGGTTGCGATATCCCGTGTACACGGGTCGAGACGGTCAAAAGTGTCGAGTGAGACATGAGAAATCTTTGAGCGCTACCACACCGAACCGTGTGCAAAACCTTCCGACTGCACCGGGACGTTCGTTACGTTCTACACGTTTATCATATTCCAGGAAAAAAAGGCTCTCGTGTGATTTATGTCGGTTTTTTCAATTTTTTTTTTTATAACACGACCGTATGATAATGTATTAGAGGATGTGGGTCGGCCACTCTCACTTAAGCGAACATTATAAATGGACATGTCGATGGGCCGCCACCGGAGAACGAGTCTGAATAAAAAAAAAAAAAAAATAATAGTAATAAAAAATAATAGATGCGTACGGATACAACGGACATTTATTCTACCTTACGGCTATAACGGAGCATTTTATCCTTCAAATAATAATAAACATTTATGTACACATACAGTTGTAAATAAAAAAAGAATAAGGGTTTGATTGATAAAACGGAAACGTACGAGTATATATATTGCAGTTTTAAAACCATTATTCCGAACAGTTTACATCCGATTAAAAGTAACGGTATACTGTGATATGTTTTTGCATACGTATATTAGAGTGAATATATTTTTTGGTGTACTTGTACGTTTCCGTTTTATCAATCAAACCCTTATTCTTTTTTTATTTACAACTGTATGTGTACATAATATATATATATATATATACATATGAATATTGTAGAACCAACTTGATTTAATTAACGTCACGATAGTTTAAGAGGTTTATTATCATCTTTTGACGGCGTATTCGAGGTATTTAACCGCAGCACTGGATGTTAGGAATTTTTCAATAACTGGTGGGTATTTAAAAAAAAAAAAAAATTTACCACTTTACCCCTGAGTATAATATTATAAAAAGCTAAAAAGTTTTCTCGATACAAATTCGGTATAAAAGAATATAGAGTTACTGATAAGAACTTTTTAAGTTGATATAACTCTTTCACGTTTCGTTAATGATCTAAATGAAAAAATATCGTTATAGGTTTTCAATCAATTCGTTTCAATCAACGCCGGTACACAAATTACTACAACCATTTATAATATATTTTGTAAACTACTACAAACATACCATAACAAAAACGGTTTCAAAAATTATACGTATGAACATACGTTTTTCTGTTATTAATTCAACGTATTTTTGTAAATCATGTTCAAAATGTAAGAATTCGTATATGTTGTATTTATTTTTATCTAGAGTAATTATTTTCCGCTTGCAAATTAAAAAATCGACTGTTAGCAAATTGGTATATAAAATTCACAGATATTTCAAGTGTTTTTTTTTTCGTAAATTGTCATCAACTATTTTCACGCTGAAATATTACATGGATTAAAGGTATTAGTGATGTATTATTTTTATTTTTTTTTTGAGTAATTTTTTCAATCGATTTTGTATCACATATTTCGTCGGTTTATGACACACGAACATGAAAAATGAAAAAATAAAATAACGTGAAAATATCTTCCCATCTAGTATTTTTACTACCATAAAATTGACGTTTAGTGTTTAGTGTGAGGAGGGGATCACATAAACACCGATATACATAGACACAAAGCTTAAAGTCTATGGAATTGTGTTCGGAATGGTTGACGAGATGTGGGGCTACTAGTAGTGTTACAAAATTACGTAATTGATTCGGATTGATTGTATGGGACCAATGGTAAACGAAAAACTGTTTATTGACCCTTCGAGGATAAAGAGTGTTAACAAAATAAACGCAATAAATTCCAGGACCAACTTTCCGAAAAAAAATACATAGGTGGCAAATAATTATTTTAATAGATTTTGCACATATATTATTTTTCAAACCATTTTATTTTATTTATATGGATAATTGTAATGGGTGGAAAAAAATAAAACTTAAAATAATAATGAAAATTATTTTAATTTCTTCATGGTTTGCCATTACGATATTATATATGTATTATCAGACTGAATAGTAATAATAATATTTACATTAATAAGGGCAGTCTTGAAGATCAGGTAAAAAAAACAAAACAAATTATTTACGGAAAAATTAGAAGTATTATGAATTTAATTGAAAAATATAATAGTTACAAAACAATCAATTACACTCAAACCAATCTCACTGACATTTCAATAATCATTTAATTTAAATTCCAAGTGGAAATGATTCACACTAACAACTCTCACTGTTCGTTTGATCATTGAAAATTATTATTTAATCAAAAAAAAAAAAGAAAATTATTCGTCAAATAAATTGAATTAATCTTATACTATTTAATTTCATTAATGCTCATTTACATAAATATAAAAATTATGGGTATGAAAATTGGATTGTTATTTTAATGCAGTTATTATGTAAAATAGTTTATGCATACAGCGCCATTCGTTGTCAAAATTATTAAATTTTTAACATACAATTAATAACATTGTAAATTAATATGATATTGGAACTACACACTTGTATAACAATGTAATGTCTGCATATCATTATAATATTATATTTGCTCGTGATTTTGAAATCAACTAAATCGTCATGGTCAAAATGTATGAACTCAATTATAATTTGCAAGTTTTCGCTCGTATTTTATATTAACAATTCGGATCAATGCTATTGGTTCTAACTGTATGCATAATTTGTTTCGTCATTTGTACGACCGTAATGGTTCAATGGCCATTTTCGATGTATGACTGGCATTTTAGTTGGACCCCAAAGACAGTCGGTGAACCATTATACAGTCGAAACATCAGACTGAAGAAATCATGAACAGGATACATGACCCAGCCACTTTGCTGCTAAACAAATAAACATGTTCCGACAACAATGAAAAGAAAAACGAAAAAATATCATTCTTAACGACTATGCATAATTAATATACGTCACGTCCCAGTAAATGGCGTTAATGCGTTTCTATCGATTTTTAGCACAGAAATAATATGATTTTATAAAAACCGTCTGATAAAAAACTGGCGACTTGTATTCCATTTATGTAAATAATACATTATATTGCTATTAATTATGTGGAATATTATTCTTCTGGAGTATAAATTAACTACTATGGTTTTATTATTTTTACATTCATTTTCCCATGTTGTGTTGGTAAGATTTCAGAGAATTTACAGTAGGAAAAAAATATAATGACATAGAAAATAATTCTAAAAACTTAAATCGTAATAAAACATAACTTAAATAGTTCACGTAAGGAAAGGAATTAAATGACATTTTTTTGTGAATTGAAAAAATTAATTATTTATAATAAATTCTAGAGTAAATAACATAATATACTATTATATTGACGGATTTAGAATATGGTAAAATAAGAAATAATTAGATAATATTATCTATGAATAAAATAGTTATGTTTCGACGGTATTCAGATAATTTGTGTTAGTTATACTATGAATTATTTATAATATACTTACTTGTAATATTTTTAATAAAGTTAGTATTGACTACGCAAATGCAGTCACACCAAATCACTAAAATTTCTTGCATTTAACTTGATAAGATATTGCTCAACAATTGAAAGTAAACAGTGCTTCTATTAATAGTTGTCGTTTATATTGTTGAACATTTGTTAACATTGTAATTTTAATGAAGTTGAATTAAAAGATTTTGCTGATATCTAGTCGTATTTTAGTGGCTAATTTAATTATGGAACGAGGGATCTTGCACCCCTTCTTCAACATTGACCCAAATTATGTTTTATTAATTTAATAGTAAATATACGTAATTCATTGAATGTAAAACTGAGTGAGTGAGTGAATAGAAATAAGAAAATTACATTTCATCCAAATTATATACAAGATCAAAGTTTTTTAAAAGCAATATAAAAACTTTAACCACAATTTAAATTACATAAGTATTATTACTGCGAATAAGGAAATGATTTCCCAGAATCATCATTGCATTTTGGACTATGCCCCATTTTCCTACAAAAAAAATTAAATCTTGGTTCCGCCACAGTGGTCATAATAGATATGATAGGAGCCACCAATTTTAAAAATAAGATGACGTATCAGTTTAATATTCTAAAATCACTGTTTGAACTTAAAATACAATGTGATTATGCCGCGGTTGTACAATGTCAATCTCATAATGTTTTTTATGCGCATGAGATATAAAATGGAAATTCACATTTTAACGAACTATACGGTACGGAATGTTATGTCTGCATAATATGTATTGTCGTTTACAATGATTTAGTCCTGTGCTGATATCGTTATTATTATTATTAATACACGAAGTTTCAAACGTTACACGATGGCGATGAGCTGGCGCATTGTATAGGCAATTTAACACCACAGAAGTCGTTAGTCGTATTATATTACCTTCGGCAGCTATTACACTTGAATTATTTTTGTATCAATACGAATGTACGTATGTAATATGGAATAAGTTATTACTTTATAATGCGTTTAGGTGTCATTATAATACGTTTAATATAGTATAATATTATAATCGTGAACGTATACAATTTTCGAAATAATACAATGCCAATAAATTATTATTCGTAAGATCCCAACAAAATTAAACCAGATTTATATTTTTTCTTTGTTGATTTCGATTGTTCGATAATACATTATTTAATAACAGTACCAGAGAAATATTTTAAATTTAACACAATATCTTAAAATTTCTAAAATCACAAGAGTCAACTTGCGTATCACAGCTATGTATAGTGCAGTTATTTATTTTTATTGGATATAATCTGAACCGTTTTCCTTTGATTATATCAATTAAATTCAACATTCTTTGTCTAAATTTTAATTTTTTTCCAAAATTAACTAAATACAGACCATTTTATAAACACCACTCAAGAACCATTTAATGGTAAATTTTTTAACTTTTTTTCTTAAAGATAAAACGATTTATATACATATATTTATATTACATATTATTCAAATTAATAGTATAAATATGTATACATTAAAAAATTCAAACATTTAAAAAAAACTTTAATACATAAAATAAAAACAATATAATATCATATTTTATTGTGAAAAACATAACATCTAGGACGTATTATCATATACGTTACAAATTAAATAAAAATTACTTTTAATTATAACATTTTGTGTTTCAAATCTTTTGGAAAAAGGTACTGTAATATAATAACCAAATACTGAACGATTGTATTCAAATACAAATCCATCCGATCTTTGAGGATTGTATATTATTCGTGAATTTCGATTAGGTATATGACATATGTGATGCGTTGTGTAAGTAACGAAAAAAGTAATTTTACTTAAGAAGAGGTATTTTTAAATTGAGTTTTCTTTCAAGAAGTTTTTTTCATACCGACTAAAAACTGATTGAAATCGACAATGCATCTATATAACGTAATTTCTTTCTTCCATAGGTACTTAACCTAATTTTCTTTTATTGTATATTCACGTTAAAATTTCCCTAACTTTAATTTATATTATCTTAGTTTCTAATAGTGATTTATCGTGAAAATGATTTTACTCGTCATTTTTCTTATAAGAGACACACACATAGACGCTGTATTTATTTATTAATTTTGCTTTATTCGATTATTCAACTTTCAGCAAGTTACACAATGTTATATCAATTTCGTAATTCAATCTCAAATATTTTATGCAATCGCCATGTAAATTGAAGATGATCTGTTATCAACTAAATTTAATTTCATGTTTATTAAATTCAGTTATTTTAACTATTTTTAAAATTTATAAGGAAAGTATTATATTATTTCACTTGTAATTATTCAAGAATAGAAAATATTAACATTTTACTTATTTATTTTTTTTATTACAAAACCTTTAAAATTACTTTATCGTGATAAATTTCCAGTTCCATATTGATTTAATTTTGAATATTTAGATTCAATTTTTTAAAAATGAAAATTTTAAAAAATTCTGTAGGAATTATTGGGGTATTAGCTTAAATGTATATAAAAAAAAACTTTTTCTGTTTTGCAATGATTTGACATTATAACAGAAGTTGGTTTTGGTGATTATATGATTTTTTAAATAGGTTAGCATAATATTAAATATAAGCAATAATTTGTAATTTTTCATATTTTTATAACAACACGTTGTTAATAATGAATAATGATTTATTTAACAGTTTAAAATATATTTTTATGAGTAGCCAAAAAATTAAAAAAAACAAAATCATAGTTGTTGAACAGTTTTTTAGATAATAAATAGCAAATCACCGTTAATCATTTTTTTTTTTTTTTATTATTTTCATCTTGTACTTGTATTATTTACAAATAAAATTTGGCTTTTGTAAATTTAAATTAGGGTTTCGTTAAGATAATAATGTCATTAATCATTACTTTTTTTTTTAAGGAGGCTAATGGCTGAAATATAGGAGATGTTAAAGAAAAACTATCGTTTTGACACTTTTATAGTTTCTCCTTATTTCTCTCTCTCTCTCTCTCTTTATCTATCTATCTTTTTCTTTCTTACGTATTACTAAAATATAACTTCTTCCCACTCATTATTGCCATCATCGGGAGTTGTTTCGTCACGTTTTTAACCCTGATGGATACTTTTTGACACCCCCACATACCATTAGTTGAGGATTATTTTGAAGAAGAATATCGGTCGGAAATGAAGGTGTCGAGTCGGCGAATTATGTGCGTTATTAAGTCAAAACTTCCGTAGCATGACTAGCACCCAACAACAACGTCGGTCTGCCACACCTCTACCAATCGGGAGCAATATAGATTCCACTTTCGCTCATAACCCTTCTTTACCGTTACAAGCTGATTGATGGAGACGTCATCGCAGTAGCGTAAGACATGTATGTGTGTGCATGTTGTAAAAGGGTATGCGGTATGGAATGGAATAGAAGTACAATGTACTGTGGCGTACAGTGGTATTGAATCACGGGTACACTTAAATTAATCAGATAATATTGGTGTGTGTGTGTGTGTGTATGTGTGTGTGTGTGTGTGTGTGTGGTTGTGTATAATTCCATAAAATTGAGATAAGTTATAGTAAACTATAAAGAAAAAATTTGAAAATTTGGAATAATTTATATTTACCTATAACAACTACCCAAAACACGAAAAATTATCAGAACTTATGAGTAATATTTGTATTATAGCTATATTATATTTTTGACCACCGTCGATGTTACTGCATATAATATACTGGTTAAACACTTACGTGAGTTGGTGGATTCTTGTTATCTCATAGATTTTTTTCATCAGTAATAATATTATTACCATTATCATTACAAACACGTATCACACATATACAACACACAAGTATAACAAAAGAAAAAATAAATAAAATGGTTATAATAATATATTTATGTGGGTGTACTATATGAATAGCGTGTGTGTGTGTATCTCCATATTATTGTATAGGCCGAGGGAAAGTTACGTATATGCGATAAGAGCATAATACTACATGGTTGACCCGGGGAAAATGTAATGTGCAAAATACTGGGGAAAAATCTAGGTCACCGTGCACAGCCATCGGTCTGTCCTGTACACCAAAATCGTCTCTCTCTCGCTCTCTCCTCTCTGCTCTCATTGATGCAGGTCGTTCAAACAAAAAGCAGTCACGCAGAGCACCAGCCCTTCTCATGGCAAATGGTTAAAAAATCCATTACAATATATATATACATTTTCCTGCGTTTCCGTGATTATAACGAAAAGGACGAATTTTGTTTTCATTCTCTCAATACGATATGTTTATAACATTTTATAAAAACCTATAGTTTCACCCTGCACATTATCTATTTCGATAACATAGATTCGTATTAATATAATTAAGCCCAGAATCAGTGATATATATAAATATTCGTGGATTTATGTATGTAATATAATATTTATATATAAAAAAACCAACAATGTTTAAAAGCAATATACATTTTTCTGAGAAAGAGCTAGCTGAATTCTATAAACCTCATGTATTGATTTTTATTGATCGAAAATTAAATATACATTTTACACGTAGTTTAGAGAAAATGCAAAAATTATAGAGATCGAAAAAAAATAAGGATGAGTTTCATGGCAAGATAATTTAGTATAAAATAATTTATTTTTATTTTTATATTTATTTTGTTTCAAAATAACATCACCCTAGAGCCTTATAATTCGATCAGGTTATTGTATAAATGTTCGTGTATTATTTTTTTTAATGATATTTTCTTTGTTTTATAAAAAAGTATTCTCGTACAATATTTAAAAAATAAAACAATTATGTATTTCTTATTGTTATACGCTAACATTCTGCAATCGCATGCATTATTAAAAAATATAGTTTTTCGACCTAAAATATGTATATTATAACTTTCATTAATTACAAGATCCACATACTAAATATTTTATAGTTAATTTTCAAAACAAATATTTAAAAGTACTGCATTCATTTTTTAATAGCAGTTCATACACCAAGAGTAAAATATATTTTAACTCTTTATCACTCAAACTTTCCAAAAACTTGCTTTGTATAAATACTTAATCGCTAAGTACTTGACAGTTATTTTTGTTTTAATGTAACTATAAGAATTTCATGACATTTTTAAATTTTTTAAAAAAAAATAGGTAGCACGCATAATTACTATAATATTTTAAATTTAAGATTGAAAATGTTGTATTGTGTTTTTTTAAATTTAATTACTAACAACTAAGTTTTATTTTAACGGAAACTAAAAAAAAAAAAAAAAAAAAAAAATTAGTTATGTATTTAGCAAGAAATAACAATGTAATTAAATTATAGCTGATAAAAAGAAACCATAATTCATTAGCATTTTATTATTATTTTAGTTTAGTTTATTTTAATGAAGTTAATTTTGGCTGACTGCAAAAACAACGCTTACCTTAGTAGATCATAAATGAACTTTAATATATTTTAAATTTAATAATGTACTCTCATATTAGCATTAAATTATTTTAGTACTAAAAATCTCCAACAAATATTACAAAAATAACATGTATTTGCTTTTATGGCCTGATATTAATAATTATTGCTTGATTTTTAATGGAAAAGTCAAATATTTTATTATTGAAAATAAACTTTTTAATAGTTTGTTAATATTTTTCGTTATGAAATAAAAACAGATTTTACAGCATAATAAATGAATGCGTTTATGACAGGTACGGTTGTCTATTGTTCATTGAAAAATATTTATACGCACATATTGTTCACGATTATATACATTAGACCAGCAATGAAAACATACTTATTTTATTTTTTATTTTTATAAGAAATATAAAATCTATTCTAAGAGCACAATAAATATACGGGAAAGAAGTAATATAATAACAGGTAAATTCGGGAATAAGAAGTCCCCCATTAATAGCATTTAACTTGAGCGCAGATTAAAAATTGTTTAAATCTATGATTTGGTAGAGAAGGAAGAGATAACTAAATACAATAGAAGATGAGGAGGAACGAATATGCTTATTAGATCAGTAGGTATCTACATCATCTCCTTTTTAGTCGGTGATGAGGACTTTCGGATAAGGTTAAGGTATTTAAATGTCTAATGAATGGATTATCGTGATTACTTAGGCGTGAAAAAAGTCGCTTGTAAAAAACTGCTGATTTGATTGTTTTAATGATCATTGTAGACGTTTTGGTTGGATACATCAAGATGAGCGTTGTTTATTTCGGAGTGTGACAATCTGATAAACTTGGAATTTATTTGAATTTGATTTCTTAGCCGTGCCCTATAGTTATAATGCATAGTTTCATATGGGTTTTACAGTGTCTTATAGATAAACAGTTTGGTTTTTAAACAATCCAATTTATTTTTTGATAACACATTTTTATGTGTGCGTGAGCAAAAATTTAAGATAAACCTTTTTGTCCTAATATGCTGTTTCCATGTTAATCTCTTATCGATGATCAAACATAAATACTGTTAAATATCGGAAAAAGGTATCGGTATACTGTTCACTGATGTAGATGGAAAAATGATTATTTTTTAGGGTGAAGGTCATTTGAATTGACTTGCAGTGATTTAGTTTTATGGTAAGTTATTCTTGCCCTATGTTTTTCAACAATTATAGTCCAAATTTCCTTTGGAACTGTGAAATAAATTTAATTTTTTTCGAAGTTATTTATTTTATGAGCTTTAATAGAAGTTCACGTAGCCTGTGTAACGATTGTAGTTAAATTTTTAACTAATTCACCAATATCAAGGTTATACTTTAACTTTATTTTTTCATTTTATCATACATGAAAATTTTAAAGGAGAGATTAATTTGGAATGTTCATCGTGTGCAAGTGGAATGGTAGAAAAAGTGAACATAACTGGAGAATAGTCTGAGTTTAAATTGAGGATATTGTCAGTAAAGCAATGTAAGTTGCTAGATATCTTGGTAGCGAAAATATCCAGAATATCAGGTTTTTTATTGAGTGAGGTTTGTCAATATGTAAATCCTGAAAGAATATTTACGAGTGTATGTCTTTCATTTGCAAAATTGTATAATAAAATACCACAATGGTTAACATGACAGTCCCAGCTCTAAATCTTTACCTAGATCTCTTTATCTATAAAATCATAAAAAAAATAAAATTATTCTTAATTGTTATAAAATAATCGTCAAGTATTTCTTTGATTATGTTGTGGTAAGAAAGGGAGTAAAATACACCGATAGTGGTTGGGATATTATTCAATTTCATAAAAATGGAGCAAGATTGGATATGATAATAACTGTAGTTAGGAAGAAGTTGATAAAATAAGGAAGTTTTAATTAATATCGCAACTCCACCATGAGCGATATTGTCGGGATGGTTTGATTTGATTAGTTTAAATCCAGAGATAAATATGTGTGAGTATTTGGTAAAATAAATTTTGGTTATAAGCGTTATTATACAAAACTATTTGGAGTTCATTAATGTGGTTATTGAGAACATTTGCATTGAACTGCTAAATTAAAAGTGGATTTTTTTTTCATCGGGTTATTCATTTGGATTTGTCTAATAAACTGGTAATTACTGTCTCAAGTAGAAAAACTTAAAGATTCAATATTGTTTTTATATTATTTAGGAAGTTTGACGAAGAAATTAGAAGAGTTAAATTTGAATTTGATTCTATAGGTGGTGTAATAGTTATGAGCTGCTGATAATGAATTACTCTGAGTAAATTAGCCAGATACAGTATTTGGATAAGTTTGAGATTGAACTGGAGAGAGATTGGTGGAAGCTGAATCCGATGAATAATCTTTTATATTAATAGACGTATGATTAGAATGTTTGTTTTTAAAAAAAAATATATTATTAAATGGGTTGGGTTTCTTACGGCGCTGTATAAACTTTATAAACTGAACAACTCTTGTAGTTCGCAGGATAGTTTTCTTGGCAAAGTGCACATCGTGAGGTTCGTCTCGAGTTTTGGGACAAATAGATGAGTGATGATCCTTACCACAGCATACAAAACGAGGAAAGTAGCCACAGTATGGCTTTGTGTGTATGTAATCTTGGCAGTTATATATTAGGAGAGTTTTTGATTTGTAGGTTTTCGATTTTAATTTTAGTGTGTAGTATAGCAGTGAGCTGGAAAATTTCGTTTGAATAAAGTGTAGGTTCTATGTCGACCAAAAATAGTGGCAAAGAGATTTTATTAAGTCTATGTAGGACTTGGGATACTTGTTTAACCTCGAATAAACGCATTTTAAACTCGTTTTTTATTAGATCAGTTGGTGTGGTGGGTTCAAATTACGAAATACGACAAATCTGTTCTCATTCAGTTGACATTTTTGAAATTCTGTCTTTTTTTCTCTTAAGAAGTGAACTAACTTTCTAAAGGATTCAGGATTTTTGTTTGTATTTTTAGTATTTTTTGATGAAGAAATACTGATGTTTTTATTTAAATTTGAGATTGTATTAAGTTTTGGATTTGTGTAATTACCTGTGATATCAAGTTGAGATTGTTTTTGTGTGCAGTTATTACCATTTTGGCTATCGCTATAGTATGTGGTGATTAGAATAATTAAGCCATCAGAATGGTGGCTTTCAAATAAGGGACAACAATCTGAATGTTGTGTAACTGGACAGAATTGATTATTATATAATACTACAAATATTTTTATACTACAAGAATTAGCTAACATTTGCACTTTCGTGCATTTTCAAATGCACAAAGAGCAATTTATATTAAATGGATATTGATATATAAATGTATTATAATTGATGAAATATGTTTGTAGTCCGTTTATTAACAATAATGTATAGTTCGAACACGAGAGCAATAACATACGTGTGCATCAGTTAGCTTTCAATGCCGAACTAAAAATACCTATTAATTCGAATTTTTTTATTTCACAGTTTAAATACTTAAAAAATGATAATCATACAAATAAATATAATTATTATGTTAACAAGATAAGAAAAAAAACAAAAAAATACTTGGTTTTCCTTAGTTTAATTTTTTTTAATACAATAACTAATATAATTTGAACGTGTAAATAATTGTGTTATTAGAGTTTGATGATTACAGGGTTTTAGTTAAAAATAAAGTGATTTTTCTAGGGTTTTGATATAATTTGCGATAAAAAATGTTTTTATCACATTTATTAAAAATGGGTTCAATACTATTATATTATTTCACTGTATAATATAATTTGTTTGAGTATGTATTATGTAACAGGTTTAAATTTTTTTTTTTTTTTAATTTCCTTGTGGTAAATAAGAAAACATAACCATTATAGTATGTGTTGAGTGAAATAAGAATTGCGATAAATGAATGTAAAGGATCGTTTAAGTTTAGTAATACATAATTTAATACCTACCATAGCGCATTCGAAATGTCTATCGAAATGGTTGATAAGGTTTAAAAATTAAATAATTTTAACATTCTATATTTTATTACCTTTAAAAAACAATTAACAATTTGTTTGCGAAGTTGCTATATTTCATAATAATACACTCCATGATTTAAATATGTAAGTAGTAAAATAATATAACTGATACTTAGTAGCGTTATTTCAACTGAGTAAAGTACTGATTACTATATGTTAAAGTTGAAAATAAAATAGTTTACTCAACTATTGGATTATAATATATTGACAATTATTAAGTTTGTGGCAAGTTCTTGAATATTTTAAGTTTTTATAAACAAGTATATGTTATACTCTTAAAACTTTTTAAATGTACGTTTCTATAAATTTTTAATGCTTTATACAATTTATTATCAATATATGTAATTAATCATATTATTATAAATACAAAATAATAAATAATAAATAATACAGATCTATAAGGTATAATGTAATATAATTATAGATTAATGCAATAGTAGTGTTTTCTAATAAAAAGTAAATATTGGCATTTTTATAAGAATTATTACAAAGATTTATTATTAAGAATTAGTTAATAATTAATTATTTGTCCTTGTAAATTGAATTTATTTTATCTTTAATGGACAATAATATTATGTTATGAGTCAGTAGGCATGCATAGTATTATTATTTGATACCAAAAAACCAGTAAATTAATTTATAAATATTATCTGATCAAATGTAAGGGATGCGCATAAAAAACTTACTTCGTTAAATTAAATTATATCGTCACGTATACTTGTTACATTAGCCGTTATTATCTTTTTAGTGTCATTACTGTGTTTTATCAACACATCGTATGATATTAGTTTGTTAGAATTTTTATTGAGGGAAATACATTATAGTAAAATAGGCTGTTTAATATGGAAAAGGATTTGTCTTATCTTCATAAAGCAAATATTATTCGTGTATGCTAATGAGTTATTTAATATTAAAATAACAAAGCTTATAATATGATGCAACGTATCAACAACCAAAAATTATATTTATGTTATAATACTAATATTATTATGATCACTAATATGAGAGAATAATTATTTTAATATTTTTTTTTTTTTTAACTTTTAAGGATTTCAATTCATAAATACATAGTAACTATGACTTAATTAGGTAGTATCGAACTTGGGTTAATTTAACCGTAGGTATTATAATAAGTTTGATACGGATTTATTTTTGTATTTTAAAATTGTTTTCATTACATTTTTGAAATTTAAAACAAAACTTATTCGTACAGTGGAAACAATAAAATTGCTTAAAAAATAACTACAAACGTATCAGGCATGATTGAATGTTATAGTATTTGTTTTCAAAAACATCATTACTCCGTTCACTACAGTTATTGATAATAATACTACTTATAGAACACTTGTCAGTGATGTGTAATTGTTCATAGATCATCGGTGTGCATTATAAATCTTCGGATACAAATCGGAACTTTATAGTCACCGCGTTATATATGGTGGTCTGTCTCGCAATAATTCTCTGACGCGAGCTCTGAAGGCTTATTGCTAAGACAAGAAAACCATTCGTTTACACCGCAAACATAAATCTGTACGTACTATTATGGTGTCTCGGTGGAAGAAATACACATTGATTTATTTTATGTGTCCGGACGGACAAGAAAAGAGGGACGAGAAAGGTCTCAAGAAAACGAAAGAGTGGTGTTCCTAGTTCTCGCGACATACGCGGTTCGACAAATTGAGTCAAATCGCGTTGTGAATCGCGCGCGCGCGCGCGGTGAAAACCGTAACACTGTTCGTGCACGCGTTTCCCGCATGGTTTAGGTCACCGTGTTTGCCGTTACCGAAAACCTATGGCCGCCCGCTGGTCCGAAAACGTTATCGAAATAGTTGCGTACGCGTGTATGCGAAACATTATATCGTTCCAGTAAGGTTCTGTTGGGTCGTTACGCGTTACACTCCGATTATAAAATATCACGTTAGCCCGCGAACCGTGGTTTCATCGCCTCGTAACATCGATTTGCGGTCTCGATATTTGAGAGATGTTGATTTCTTCTACCCCTCCTACCCTACCCCAAACTTACCCCTTTGTCTAGTACGCGATTCTCGTCGTACACGCTTTCGACGTCGGACCAAACGTGATAAAACTAATAATATCGATGTTTCGAACCGCGCACTCTTTCAAACTGTTTCGTAGTCGAGTTATTCGAGTGCAATGTTCTTTTCGTATGCAGGCGTTTCCAGTGTACTGCACTCCGCGTCGATCCGATCGCACCGGACTCGGAGTACGATGCGCTTCAACGTCGTAAGCTTCACTGCAACGCGTTATCCTGCTTCGATAGTATCCGTGCGAAATCGATCGGGGGGCGTAGAGAAACCTGTGAAAATCCATCCACCACTGGCGATTCGATGGGATGTTTTGTTATTATTATTTGTACAGGTCACTTGTACAATCATTGTTCTTCTCGCACGTCGTTGTATCACGACGGAAAATCGTAGAGTGAGAGAAAGAGAGAGACAGAGAGAGACAGAGAGATAGACAAAGTGAATCTCAATGGCCCAAACGCAATGTTACGATTTTCCTCCCCGTCGACCAGTGTCAGCATCGTCGAGATAGGGTGTCAGTCAGTCAACCGCCACCGTTGCCGCCACTAAAATTACCGCCATCACCACCACCACCACCACCACCACCACCGCCACCGCCACCAGCACCAACCACCAAAACACTGTCACCATCACCACTGACACCGCGAACACCGTCCTCAACGCCACGGATGGCTCGACGTGCACCGACCCTCTTCGGCGGTGGCGGTCGAGTGCGCGATGTATACATAACTGTGGAGGGGATGTAAAAACGGGGGCGCGTTTATTGCCACGGTCGAGGCGGTGGCAGCCGATCGTGCCGGGCCGAAAGGCTGTAAGCGCCTGCTGCTGCTGCTGCTGCTGGATGAACGTAGGTTATAATCCTCCGGTCGGGTTACTATAGCGACGGGAGTATCATCAGACGGGGGTGTCACGTGTGGTTTGCGACTTACAGACGCTACACGCCGTTAATCGATTTACTCCTCTCCGCGCGCGCGCGCGCTCTCGCGTGCAGACGCACACACACACGCGCACACACACACACACACACACACACACACGCGCACACACACACACACACACACACACACACACATACGCACGTATCCACACACGTACACATGCGCACACACTAACACGTGCGATACATGTACACGATAATAATACATAAACCAAAGACCGAAGGTATTTTTAAACTCGTATATTATTATCGTTATTATTTCATTGCTGCGCCGTTTGAAAAGAGTGCATGTGTGGGAGGGGGGGGAATCGTCTTATTCTACATAATACACGTCAGTGCGCCTAAAAATGTCTTCGTCGTCTATCACCTGTAAAACTCCACGTCTGATTTGATTTTACAGCTGTCGGGCCCGACGACGATGAAATTAGTAAAACAAACCCATCGCAATAAACTTGGTACCGTACTGGTTCGCATTCTGTAACGCAGTGCAAGCGTGTGTTATTCGTGGGGTTACAACGAATAGACGGGGTGGGGTGTGCGTTATATTGTTTCTGGCAGTATCAATGATAGAAATAACAATAAAAATATTCGTAGTAATTTACTTAGGTTCCGGTGGTGTACAACGCTCGGTACAATCTAGTGAAATTTGATTATGTAAGGTTTCCAGTTCGAATTTACTACTCTTGAGCTTAGTATTAGAAACATTTTAACTTCGGTGTTATATGCTACGGAAAAACTCCAGATATCGTTCGATTTTATACCTTGAGTAGATATTTAATCAACATTATTATTTTACGCTTACAGTGATTTCATAGTATTTTTTATTTGCATTTCGCTGTTAACCAACTATAATAAATAATACAATTATAGATTATATATGTGTATATGTACATGGAGTAAGACGTAGGTCCTTGGATTTACATAATCGAAACACTATGGTACACGTTTTAAATATTTTGAAACAATGCATCTTAATATTTTTATCACATAACCCGTTAAATTCTGCCCATTTACTATGGTTTTAGTGCTATCGATTATGTTAATTATAAGTATCATACAGATGTTACATAAGCCAAGATAACAACCAAATTGCAGTTCAGTTTCAGATGGAGTATCAAATAACGTTTTTAGTGTTTTATTATGATTGTATTTAATGACTTTTGTTGGTTTTAAAATTCTAAGATTTTATGAATTCTTTATTATTCTATATAACAAATTATGTCGTAAACTATAATTCCGTATGTAATTTAAACATTTTTGGACATACCCTATTTATATTTATTGTCCATTTGGGCCATTAAAATAACTAGATGATTTTTAAAGCACCCTTTGACCCAAGTGCTCCATGACGATTAAATCATCTACTCTTAGTTTGAAAATTACGTGCTCCAACAAACTGATTTTCTAATTTTGAAATAAAGCCGTTCTGTAAACTTCGAGTTACATACAATTCACATCATTTTTTTTTGTTGGAATTATTCTGGTGAAATAAAAAAGTATTTAGGTCTTGTATATTATCATTTAGATTATTCGATAATCTTTATGTAGTATTTACATTTATTTTTATTTTATGTATACATGATTTTGACCAGGAGTTATCATAAAAAAAAGGAAAGTTCATACTTAATAATTTAAGAAATCGGCAATATTAACAAATTTTATTTTTCACGTAATTCAAAAAAAAAAAAATTCTAAAGATTTCTTGAAATTGATATTAAATACTAATATAGCCGGTTTTTAGAGATGATATAACTTTTAAAGGATTTCGACATATTATGTGCTATTTATGAGTAATTTTTTTTTTTTTTTGTAAAATATTTGTTAAATAATTTGGCGTTGACAGAAATATTGAAAATGTAAAACAACATGTCTTAAAAAATGTCTTTATTTTTATATTTTATCTGTGTTCTCATTTTTTTTATTTTTACATGCATTTTAATGTTCAAATTTCTTAAAACTATCCAAAATATGCAAGATTTTTATTATTGAAAATGGTACACAACTTTCATCTTAAATATTTAAGACTTGAAAATTTAATGCATGATTTTTGACAAGTCTTATTTTTAGCCAACTCCAAAGTCACAAGTAGTTTTAAAAGTCTTAAAAGCATTGCAGGAAAATTAATCGTTGATGAAATCGGATATTTATACGAATAGTACTTTTGATAATGGATTGGTTAGGTAATTATGTTAATTATATAAATTGTCTTTAAAAGCTGATTTATTCATCCTCCTTTATTTATAAACATATATCAAAATCAGTAGTAAATTGATTTACATTTTTTAAATTTTTTTTAAATATTTTTTACTAAAATATTTTAACTTGTAAAGTATTTTATAACAATATATGTTTAATACATTTATGTAAACAATTTTTATTCCAATTGAATTGAAATTAGTAAAATTCAAAAATCGAATAACTTATTGTTAATTTAACTTCACAGTATGAGATATAGCAATATGATAATACATTAATATAATCATCATGGTAGTAATCTTTAATATTTTTAAATTAATATTATTTGGATATCATGAAATTGTAGTCATTTCAACCATTTATTCTTGTAGTTTTATTTTTTATTAGATCGTTACATACATTAAAACATTATAATAAACAAATAAAGTTAATTGTACAACTTAATTATACTTTATCAATTTGAATCAATAATAATTTTATAATAGCTAACATTTTAATTCAAATGTATGTGAATAATTGTTAACATACAATTATTAATTTAAATTATTCATTTTAGTTCAATAAAATGACTTTGAAAATAATTATTCAACTCTATTCTAAAAATTGTTACTAATTAGTATTAAATATTGTAATTGCTTTTATGTATATTAGCAATTGCTGATTTATGGTAACAAAAAATTAGTATTTTGTGATTTTTCCAAATTAAATTTTTTAAACTGATTTATACAATTCTTATTATTATAAAATTACATAATACAAAAGTAAACAGAAAGTAATTATATATTAAGTTTATCATTTTTATGTAATTAATAAAATTACAATTTAATGTATATCAGATGTAGATTGAATAGTTATAATTAGTTATAAGAGTTATCTAGGAAATAATATCGACATTACTTCCATTATATTTTTATCACGCTATATCATAAAAAAACTTAGGTGTATAATAATTAAGTTATAAGAAATATATATATATATATATATGAATATAGTAGTAGTATCATGTATCTAATTGGTTTATCATGTCCATCATTAAAACAATATCTGAACACAATGAATTCGTTTAAGAAAACCCCATAGATTTGAATAACAATACTTCAGGGTTGCCGAAAAATACACTAAACTAAAATCAATACTATACAATTTTTTTTCGACTACAAAAGAACTGGAGATGGGAAGGACCGTTTTGTTTAGCGTCCATGGTATAATATGATCAATAAAATGTTATAGTTATGAACAATGCTTATTGCAGTTCATAACAAAGTTATGAGATCACGTGTTTTTAACGTCCGTTCAGAGGAAAAAGTAATTGTAATCCGGGTCAGATTCATATTTGAATTCTGTCAAGTTTGAGACTTTAAATTCAATTTTGACTGTTGCAGCTGTTAATCTATCCGATATGTTTAGTGTTTACTCTTAAACATAAAATAATGGGTGAAAATATTTTTAATATATATTATGCTAGAATAATTAAAATCATCGCAATAATTGAAAAACTGAATAATACATTAATAATACATAAGTATATATGAACATACATTTATAATTACATTTACGTTAAATCCTATTATACCAAAAAATTAATCGTTGCAGCTGTGGTAATAATGAATAATTAAAAAAACATAATATCTGAATTACTACTTGAATTATATATTACTCAAAACATAACTTTGATCAAATTTAAACGCTTGTTCTACCAATTTACCATTTCCATTATAATTAATTTCACTCTTGTTCTTGGTTTTTTTTTTTTTAAATATTCTGTTATGTTTTTGACATTTGCATTTTTATTGGTTTCATTTATTGTTACTATAAAAGGTATGTTAAAATAAAAGCTCTAAGTTAAAAAATAAAATACTTTAATTAATTATTTTATTAATTATTTATTGCTGTTTAAAAAAGTTACGAGAGTAAAATTTATCAGAACATTATTTGTATTGTTAAACTTAATTAAAAATAAATATAAAATTATTTTATGGAATTTGATTAAATTAAACGTTATAAAATACAGGATTTTAAAATAACTATACGTGTAAAATATGCAATTAAACATTTTTACCATGTATTAAAAAAACTATTTTTCTGTGATAATATTAATGTGCAGTCAAAATAAGAGTAACGTAAAAATATTTATTATTCAAATATAGACTTTTTTGACTAATTAAAATAATGAAGTGTACCCATCATATTATTATTTTTTCATTTCTTAATTATAAATATTTTACTGGCAAGTCTCACGTAATCTATTCAAAATTCATGCATTCATATATTATATATAATGCATGTATTGTTTAATTATTTCCTCAAGTCTGATACTAAAAATATGTATGCATTATGTAAGTAGAACTTTATGTAAGGGACATCAAATTACCATTTCTATACAAACTTTGGGTTCTTATGTAACTTTTTAAACACATTTAAGTAGGTATCTTCTTATTATAAATGTATCTGTTTATTCAAAATCTTATTTATTGTTGAAAAATAAAATATAATCGTTATTTAACATTTATAGATAAATAAATAAATTCTTAATTTTAATTCAATTATTTTTATTTTTTATTATTTATTTATAAATATACTATTGTTTATTAAAATTTTATATTTTTTTTTTGTATACATACACACACAGACACACTTACAAACATGTATATGTTTCATAAATAATGTAAAAATTAATTTAGTAACATGTTATATAACAAATTTATTTCATTAGTTACATTAGGGATAAATTATTTTCATATATTCCATATATTATCGTATAACATAGGTTTATGAATATTATTATTTAGTTTTGGTTTTCAGTGATTAAATATTATTACATTCGCTTCATTTCGGATCATACACAGATAGGAAATGGTTTTTACATGCGGTAATTATAAAATAATTATTATACCAATAGTAATAAGCTTTGTAAAATATTTATTCTATGTAATATTTATATAATTTAGGTGTAATCAGTGATGAACATAGATAGGTTTTACTCATTTTAGCAGTTTTTGGCCGTTTTCTTTTAAAGATGCTGTATGTCAGCAGAATTTGGGGTAAATGTACCCCAATGAGATTTTTCCCTTTGCTGAATATCCATCAACCCTCATGTCACAGGATTCTTTCCTTTATTCTGGTATGGAAAATGAAGGGAGGAATTTTGATGTTTTTATACTCTTTTCATATTTCTTAACGACATAATAACGTTTTTTAAAAAAAAATACAAAGTTTAAGATTAATAGTCAGTATAAATTTTTTTTTAAATATTTTTAACCGAAACCCTTGGACAAATAATGTTTTTCGTTTAACCCATAATTAATGAAAAATACTAAATTATTATTTGTATTTTTTAACGTAATGTATACATTTTATAATAATGGTTATTAAAATAGAACTTCGACTTAAAACGTCATACAACGTCATATGTACAATATATCTACAAAATCAACTAAATTTTATTTTTTTTTAAATTCAGTTAGGTTACTATATTTTGTTATACTTGTTTTATAGGTAATTAAATATCACACAGAATTTTGCAGATTAGTTTTTTTTTGTAAAATGGTTTGGAATTTATGTTTATTTATTATTTTACATCTAATGACGTTTACATGTTTCTTACTAGTTAAAGTATTAATCTAATCCATAATTCAATGTTGTTATATTTACAATTAAAAATATTTAATATTTAACCAATAAATCAATTAAAATAAATGTGAAATAAAATAAAATTTGGTATTAATGGATTACTTTGTTTTAGAATAAATAGTGTTTTAAACTATTATGGATGATTGTTTTTTTTAAATTGTATGCTGTATATGTTTTAATTTTCAGTCATTGAATAGCTTTGGGAGTAATAAAAACTTTGATTAT